>JAZGTH010000047.1:2135000-2310000 GCA_036877525.1 Chromobotia macracanthus | reverse complement strand
CAGATTTTAAGCCGTACATTATCCCTGTTACAATGGAGGCTCCCGTACCGCCTCCTCCAAACCACCAGAGGAAGCCTTCTCCTGAGTATTAGTTGTTCTGGACTCCATTTCCCATGAGGCCGCATTGCTTGGACTGATTAGCTCTTCACCTGTTGCTCATTATCCTCACTATATAAACCTCACTCGAACTCTAGATCATTGTGAAATCTTGATTTGCCTTGGTGATCATTTCTGAGTGTTTTCTCTTTGCATTCTGTTTACCTGTGTACGATTGGATTGTCTATTACTCTGTAATTGTTTTCTGTCTGCCCTGACTACTGCTCTGCATTGTGGAGTTTGATTGTTTGCCGTCTGCCTCGGCCCTCTGCCTGATTTACAAAACTGTCTTGCCTTGCCCTTGTTGTCCCTGTTTGCTGGTGTTTTGACCCTGCCTGTTTGATTACCTCTTTAATAAAATGGATCTCCCCCGTGTTGGATCCCCCCGTGTTACAGAAGACTTTGCCAACTAACAATCCAGCAACGATATCACAGATCTCTATGGAATTAACTGCTCAGGCATCACAACTAGCCATGCATCACCAACAACTGTCACAACTGATGGTTCTCACCGAGGATCTCGTGAAAGCTCTGCAAGGACTATGAGTCGTGTCAACAGAAGTGGCTACTGCAACCGCTCCGCCATTACCAACTAGCCACGAGGCGCCCACCGCTACTTCCCTCGTTAATCCACTACTGGCATTTTCTGAGAAATTCGACAGAAATCCTACCAGGTGCAAAGGTTCCTTCCTGCAATGCTCACTGTTTGTAACTCAACAACCTACTTTATATCCCACAGAGTCAAGTCGAATAGCTTTTGTGTGTTTGGTGCTTACTGAAAGGGCATTAGACTTGGCAACGGCTGTATAAAGGCTCCGTCTTTCCCACCTTTGCAATGTTCCTGCAACAATTCCGTGAAGTCTTCAAACATCCCGTGGAGGGAAGAACCCCTGGCGAGCAATTGCTGTCCCTAATTCAAGGCAGAAACATTGAGCTCACAATTCAAATAATTTTATTTGTTCTTGTTGTTCTTCTCATTCTCAGTGTTATCATGTACCTACGGCAACAAAATTTACTGAGCCAATGCAGTTGGGTTTCACTCGCCTTACCTCAGAAGAGCGAAATTGCCGAAGACTGCATCATCTGTGTCTCTACTGCGGGCAAGCCGGTCATATGAAGTCCACATGCCCCGTGAGACCCATCAACTCGCAAACCTTGATGAATGACACCACCACCTTCATCTCTTAGTTATCTAACATCAAATTAACTGTAGGGATCATTATGAACAACGAAGCAATAACTACATCACTTTTAGTAGATTCTGGCGCAGCGGGCAACTTTATTTCCCAAGAATTCGCTCAAGAACACAACCTAACTCTAATTCTGCAATTCAACCCTGACAGTGGAGGCGCTAGACGGTCAGCCTCTCGGTAATGGCCACATACAGAGAATGACAGAGGAACTCCAGTTAAATGTCAGTATGCTTCATTCTGAGTGGATCAAGTTTTATGTTCTCCTGTCACCCGGCCATGCCATAATTTTAGGATTACCTTGGCTACGAACACATAGTAATTCAGTAATTTAATGGAGAGATGGACAAATTCTTCAGTGGGGTTCAACATGACAGCAATATTGTCTATCCAAGGTACTACGACAACCCAAGATATTCAGTTCCCCAGGAGTTAATCAATAACAACGAGAAATAAAACTACAAGCATGTTTTTTTTTCCAATTCAAGCACTTTCTGTACCTCCCTCTGGCCCCCTCACTCTGTCACTCCCTCTCTGTCCCTCTCCCTCTCTCGCTCTCTTTGTCTCTCTCTCCTCTCCCTCTCTCTCTCTCTCGGTCCCTCTCCCTCTCTCTCTCTCTCTCCTCTCTCTCCCTTACCAGAGCTAGAAGCTCTCGGGTGATTCTGGAGTGTTTTGGAAATAGCTCAGGAACAATCCCTCTGATTCTCTGACCAATATTTCCTTTTCTGAGGTCAAGGGCTGAACTTCAGTGTTGTAAGCTTCCAGTCGCCATGGCTGACCACAGCAGTGTCCCTTACAGCACTTCAAGGGCCCGATGGCGGTGACCAGACAGTCCACCTCACTGACCCCACACTCATTCACCAAGACTGTATGAGTGTGAGACAGAGGCAAAAGAAAGACACACAAGTCGCCTTTGTGTGAGCTGCCCTTATTGTTACATCAAGACATTCAGGTTTTTGTTCTTCTGTAAAACAACAGGACATGTTTTTAAAGACAGAAAAAATGAACAAAAATGTCCATCTGAGTTTTCAAATTTAAAATGTTCAAACTGGATGTTTTCATTTTCCCTGCCATTTTTATTCAGGCCAGTGTTTCTTGAGCTTCCCAAGGGTTGTACATTTCCTTTTCCTGTGGTTTTCCAGACAAGATCAGCCAAACCCAAATGTAGAAGCTCAGTCTTGAGCATGCCGGACAGACATAGACACAGAAGACAGATCAAGCCCATTTATTTGTATTTATTTCGAATTCTCAGCAGTTTTGCATTTTGTGGCCCAGACATACTGGAGAATATTCCTGCTGGAGGACAGTCGATGTGGTACAGCACACACGTCTGAAGAGTTCTGTGAGGCGTGTTAAACGCTGACTGTACATCTCCAGCTCCCTCCTGCAAACTGAAGTCCTGTTTCCAAACGGAGAATAATTCACTGAAAAATAAAGACATTATTGTCATGTCATTGCAAAAGTTTTGCATTATCTTCAGGCAGCTCTTTTCCATACTCTGGCAGGAATGAGGGACAGAATGACGACACACTGGTGCTCTAAATAGGATTGATGTCAGTGATATCAAACTAAATCTGCCATTTAAAAAAGGCAGATGTCCCCCCCCCCATAGCTGTATCAGTCACCCAGCGTAATGACTTCACTGTCAGCTAAACACATGAATCTAGTTCAACATGCTCCTGGCCTCTCTTCCTGTGTGGATGGGTCAGATCTACACATCTGTGCATTACAGCTACCAGACCGTCCATATGAAGAAGAGAAACAACAAAACCTGAGAAACCACAACAGTGTGACACAGACATCAAATATGAGATGTCTACTAAAAAACACACACGTCTATAAGGGCAGGAAGGCCTCGTGAAAGGCAAACATTTCAGGCATGTTTTTAATACACATCAGAGTGCCAGATTACATTTTATTTTAGGAAATTATAATTCTTTCACAGAAACATTGTGCAGAGCAAAGATTTATAAAAGAGATTGACCGACACATATCAGTTACCTCAAAATGCTGGACAAGTAATGCACAAACACACACACATACACACATGCACACACAAATCAAGATTGTACTGTTTGGCACACCTAAGATAAAACTTTTGCCTTGAGGTAGATTCCCATCCTCTGTCTCTCTCTCTTACACACACACATACAGCTCATTCTTTGGCCTGCTCACACATGCTGTCGGGTTTGCAGGCTGCTCACATCTGCTGCCAAGCCTCAACTCTAGAACTGGGAGGCCTGTGTTTACCGCACGGAGCCGAAACGCTCAGCCTCAACCTTGTTTCTAAATACTTTGCGGCTTTAAGAATCAGCTTTCTCAGCAGCTGGAGAGCAGCCATGGAAAAATGTAGATGCAGCAAGAGAGTGCAGGGACATGTGGAGGTGTTGCTTATGATGGGTTTCACTTCTTGTGCTTCATGAGCATATGATATTGTATTGTGCTTACTGTATTGTATTGAGCTGTATCACGTGTTGTGTAATGTAATACTGTGTATTGTATATATTGTATACAATTGTATAAAATAACAAAAACCGCTTCAATATATATTCTTTACAATATAAAGTGTGTTAAGCTGTAACAGTGTGGTCAAACCTTTACAATATCACATGCTCATGAAGCACATGAAGTGAAACCCATCATGAGCAACACCAAGTTCCAGAAGGACAATCATCACTGCTGCCCTCCACTGATCTGGGCTTTATGGCAGAGTGGCTAGACAGAAGCCTCTCCTCAGTGCAAAACACATGAAAGCCTTCCTGGAGTGCCAAAAAGCACCTGAAGGACTACCAATCTGAAACAAAAGTGTCAAAAGTAATCTTATGAGCTTGATAGAGAACAATACTGTTAAAATACAAAATGTGGTATTACGTGCACATGCTTGTTTTCTACTGTAAGAGAATAATTATGTGGCTAAGTTTCTTTACCTGTACAGGGGGTCAGAAGGCAATTGTTGTTGCCTGAAAACTCTAAGCAGGGGTTTTGACCAGTTCTGGAATTGCGATGAACATTTTGCAGATTTAGCACAGATTTATTACACTTCATGCTCATCAGATTGCATAATTTAGAAAGAAAATGTAGAAGGTGCACATAACTGATTCTGTCTAACCCTAATACATGTGGTTAAGCAAATAAATAAACAGGAGCAGACGCGTTGTGTGTGTTGTTATGACCATGAGTTTGAGTTTGCATGATAGATGTGTACTTCTGTCAGAAATGAAGAAACTACTTTCACAGAATACAGGGCACACATTTATTCTAGAAAACACAATTTATTTTTATTGTTTAGGCAGACATTCTCAGGGTACTTGTACAGTTGGGCAAATAAAATTCTCTTTCACCCTGAATTGTCCTGGTGCTCCTGATGGCCGGACCTGAACTGTTCCTGACTCAATTATTTAATAATATATTTTCCTGTCATTCAGGTTTAGTACATTTATGTTTTTGTGAGTCCACAGTAGTTTAAGCTCAGCTGCTACTGCAGGGTAAACTGCACATACCAAGAGTCCTGCAGAAGACACATATGAGTCTAAACAGGTCTGAAGTGCCTCCGAATGAATGAAACACAACAGCCTGCATGACTTGTCTGTCAATTTTTATAATGTCTCTTCATGCTTTTAATATCTTAAATTATTTTCCCATATTTTCAAATACCAATACCAATATCACAATCTGGTGTTTCATGTTTCCTTTTTTAATGCAAATTTCCCAAACCAAAAACAAATGTATTACAGACTGAGGCATGATGTTGGGTAATGTGTAAAGTCTGCCACGCTCAATAGAATGGACATGCTCTGTCGTGGTTCTACGCTGTTGAAAGCTATAATTACCTATTAAAATTACAAAGTGCTGATTTGGACAAATGGGTGAGTATGATTGTAACTGTACCTGATACTCAGATCATAATAACAGCTTTCACACTAATGAGGCACATAATGTTTATTTACCCATCACTTACTCCAACAATACTACTACAATCTCAACAAGCACTTTAAAAGCAAAGTGTTGTTTTGACTGATTGTTCAGACACATTTACATTAAGGCATTTAGCAGATGCTTTTATCCAAAGTGACTTACAAGGTGAGAAAAACAATAAAGTGATAAATCATAAGGAGGCAATAACATCAGCTGTACACAGTTACAGTGACCAAGAGTACAAAATTTCAAAGCTCGGGGTGGTCCTCTTCACTCATATTCATATGATATTCTGAGTGGGTGTGGCACCAGTTCTCATGTGCTTTTGTCTTAGTTGTGCTTGCCATGATACACACTAGACACTTGCAATTATGGTGGCATGGCTATTTCACTCCCATAGCATCACTATTTGTGATGCAGCACAAGTTCCCTGAGAAGGAAATGTCTCAGTTACGACTGTAACCATGGTTCCCTGAGAAAGAAATGAGACTGCATACCTCTGATTACCTGCTTTGACATATCAGAAGTTAACACTGTTGTTAATACATTGTTCTGTATGTGCTTTTAAGCTCCCTGGTCCTGATGTCACTTCATGACTTAGCAAACATCACTAAATATTGGAAATCTTTTTGTCATGAAAAGAATGCTACTGTAGAAATGTGTATATCTACTTTACCTTTGAGAGGTGTCCATCTGGTCTGCTTGTGTAACTTGTTTCAGCATGGCCAAACCACCCAAGTTCTCATACTGGTTAATGATTTTACATGATTGTGCACTGTCTGAACTTTTTTGCATAGCCATATGTTTAGAATAATATGTTGTATTGTCCTTGTGTTTTCTGCATGCTGAACCATCATCCAATATTCTTAAGTAACTGCTCTGTGCTGAGCCAAGATCACAAGGCTGCCTGACTGCTCTGGGCAGATTATCAAAATGATGATGATGTTTGATGATGATGCCAATCAAAATTGAATCAAGGCTGCTTGAGGGTCAGCCAAAATCACAGCTAATCCAGCAGGTACATTTAAAGGAATCAGTTTGTGGTTGCGATCTGCTGTATAACTACTACAGCAGTTCTGCAGTACAACTAGAATTATTGTGATGGGAATTTGAATCTATGGGTGACATTGTTCGCCTAAATGTGCAGGATATGACATGCAGTATCCCACAATTCAGAGGGCTTGGTCTTTTATGTCCATATTGACAAATAAATCATAAGTAACGATTTTTAACATCACTCATCATTTGTTTGGACTGTCAAAATTTAAGACATTTTTACAAAAATTTGCATAAAAAGACAAAAAATTAAACTTGGCAGCACTCACAAAATTAGAAATGTATACATGTAGCACAAAACGGTTTGCAGTTTATTTTTGTGCAATGCATATTGTTTTTCTTTAAAGATTGTAAGTATTCTTTACAGAACATAACATATCTGTTTGCTGCTTAGAAATTGTGCGGTTCATACTATATAACCTGCATGCAGCGAGACGTGGCTTTGCGTTCATTTGATCTCTGTAAGAGGCTTACTCTAATCTCTGAAATTAAGACAGGACACCCAAAGGGACAAAAACATTGCAGGAATTGTGTTGGTAAATCTCAGACATCAGCACACAAAAACACAAGATACAGGTGCAGCCACACGTCCAATCAGAGACAGTATATAATGTTACACAGCAACACAAAAAAACAATACACCTAGCAGCACTGCAACAATCAGTCAGTAGCCACTTAGCCAGCTAGATAATTATCTACCCTAACTTGTGTTGACTAAGTGTAGTCAACTCTTAACTTGTACTTCCAAAAGAAGTACAATTCGAGAGAAGAGTCGCACAATTACATACAAATGTAAATGGTGTAGGACAGCAGCCATTTACAAAGTTTGTGATTATCCAATGAGTATTAAAGAAATCATTGTCATGGTAACAGCATTAACCCATTACGTACATAAAGCTTTGCAAATGACATAATTGATCTTAAACATGCTCAAACTATATTATTTATTTTAAAACATGTTGTTTTTATATTAGAATCAGTGGCTAAGTATCACTGTTTTAATTAGATGACATTATTTGAGGTGCTTCATATGTGAAGTTCATTCCTTATGAAAGAATGTAGAAAAACATAGTCCCACATTTCCATAATGTTTTTGTAATATTGTGATTAATCTCAGAGCTGATGGTTTAGTTTAAGGCTTTCATTGAAGAATTTTGAAAATCCCTTTGAAGAAAATGATTGGGTAAAATAATAGCAGAAAGCAGGTTACAAATGGCCAATCATTGATGTTCTCTGGAAAAAAAAGTCTATAAGTGTTTATTCATAGGCTAAATGTTTCTGTAATAAGTAAGCATGTGCACATGTCATAACTACAAGAATACCAGCCAACACAAATATGCTAAAAGCAAATTAAAACAATGACTTCATACATGCAAAGACACGTGCACACATACACACTCACACACGCATACACACACTCACTCTCACAAACACACAGCGTTGTGCTGTACTCACTCATTTGTGTTTGTCCTGGTGTCTTTATATATTTTGGTGTAGGTGCTGCGGGTGGGCGGATTCTCTGGGTTTGTTTGTGCTGTCTGTCCTGTTTTGTTGGGTGTATTTAAAGAGACTTAAAGGAGTTTTCTCTGAATATTTTTTATGCCTGTTTATTTTTTTACTTTCAACATTCTCACAGCATCCAGAGTTACTGCATGGCCAAAACAAGACAAACACAAGACAAAACACTGTGCCAGTGGGGTAATAAAACCCCCCAGAAAAAACATATTTTCTGCAAACAAGTTTAGTCATCTCACACAGTTATTATTTAACTGTTAAATTATTTAGCATTATTTACATGAGTTTTGCTTCTCATGTAAATAATGCTGACAAACAGCCAGAGTCACACAGGGCAGCACTGATGGTATGACTGAGGTTCACATGCTGTACTTCCTGTCTGCATTTCTCCAGCCCACTTAGACAGGGAGGGAATCTGGGCGGACTGCCGGCCACATGACAGTTGTGTGTTGGCGCAGAGTGATGTGTTGTATTCGTCCCTCCCTCTCCTGCTCTTCAAAGCCTCCACATGTCATCTCTTACCATAAAAACAGAGGTGGGACGACTCACTGGCGCTGCTGCTGCCTCAGGGTGTCTGGAGTAAAAGCCGCCTGCAAATACAGCAGTTTGCAGGCGGCAAACTGCTGTATGAAGTGGAAGAAAGAAGTGGAAGAAAATCCCATACAAATAAAATAAAGCTCATAAAGAGCACAGATATATCAAAGCAAGTGTCATCTGCAAACAAATGATGACAGAGACTGGATTAGTTGCAGGTTATTCTATGTTCCACTAAGGCTTCACAACCTTTACAAAGAGTTAATCTATTACTTTATCAGTTAAAGTCTAATAAACTAAAAAAATAAAAACCCTAACCATAACTTACCCTTAAAATTAAAGATAAATAATAGGTTAGTATGAATGGTATACAAGCCCCTCACCCAGTCCTAAATCTAACATTGATCCTAAAACAAATCCTACAATCTGATTGGTTGATAGAAATGTTGTTCCAGGACCAGTAATGGTGTTCATTTATGGACACGTCCTATCATGGTGGCCATATATATTTGTGGCATTTGTTTTGAAGTATCCCAAAATATTTTACTTGTACTGTAAGTCTTTCCAAATTTACTTACCGAGAAACACAAACAGAAATGCGTGATATACATGCAGGGTTATTATAAGTGCTGGTGTGTGCTCGTGAGTGTGGTGTGCTAGATCTGATCATTATAGAGCAGGTCAGACACACATGAGGGATACGTCAAATCCTAATCTTTTCTGACATGAATGCTCATATTGTCAATCGCTTGTCATGGCCCTCACAGGCATTTTAGAAAGACCAGCACATGCAGCTCCAGGTGTGTGACACTCCCATCATCTCACAGACATTATGCTCTGGGTCTTTGCACCTCTGTAGTTCATCTGCCAGTGTGCTGTTGGCTGGAACACAAAGCAAATTTAACAGAAAATTTAGTTCTGAGCAATGTTGCCATAAACTACAAACACAGACTGTTTTCATTGTGCATGTAGTACTTCCAAACCACTGATAGAAACATAGAAATGTGACAACAGTTTCCTTTTGCAGTCATTAGACCACTTTCACTGAGTGAGATACTGTATCTAACATGCAAACATGAGATCTGATCTCACAGTGACAGTTGTGTTGTGTTTACACACAGTTTACATAGTGTATGAGTGTGTATAATAGTGAACGTGGGAGGTTGTTTGTAAGGGACCCACATCAACACACAATATCTGTGAGAAAATGTAATTGTGTCTGTGGTCAATGTCTCTTTGTTTTGCTGGTGGGCTGTCAGTAAAGCAGTCAGAACATAATGTGTCACAGGGATAGTAAATAATTTCATTTTTAAAAATGTCTGAAACACTTCTGATAAAATTCTCAAAGTGTGAATTTTACACATTTTTAACTGTTGAGCAGTAAAGTGTAAAATACCAACCAATCATTGTTCCAAAAACTCCTAAATGACAGAGGTACATGCTATTTATCATCTTCCAAAAAAAGGAAATATCGCCTGGTTTTCATTTCTTTTATGATTTGCTGTGTTTATCTATGTTCATGTGTGTGTATATTGTTTTCATATTCACAAAAATAAGAAATGCTATAGAGCTCAGCTCTTCCATCCAGGATTCTGGCACTATCATCTGATATAACATAATCCAACTCTTCAGGTGTTGTGCTCAATGGTTTTATCACCGGTTTTGCTGACTTTTGGGTATCAATTTGTCCCCAATATATGGTTAACACACATATTCATTCATACTTAAGCCAAAGATAATCACATGCAATCCCTTTATTTCCTTTAAAATCCATGAAATCTGGCGTTTCATTAGGGTTTCTGCAGGATAATGTTATTATTAATAAGTTATTATTGGGTAGCTGCAGGTGTTTAAAGTGAGATTACAGTCAGGTAATATTAATAAACACGAACAGAGCACATGGTGTGACGCACAAATGAAGCAACACTGCCCTCCAATGGCAGAATGACACATTGCATCTCAGACAACAATCAAAGGTTTTCCAGCTGACCTGATACAATAAGAATGTCAAATGATCTTTTCTATTACAGATGCGATTATTGAACACAAGTGACAAATCGTGTGACTAACACAGAAGCATCCTGTTTTTTTGCCTCACCCTGGTAAAAATCACAGCTGAAATATGCGGGTTTGGTTGAAGCTGGACTGAGGTTATTTAGCTTGGCTCCAGGATGGCTCCATAGGAGGAGATTCATTGAAGGCCTAGGACCAAATGAACTAGTCAAACAGTACTGATCCACTCTGCTGTGTGGCAAATGTATCCCTCACATTCTTATTTTAATGACTAAATGACAAAAAATGTTTATATTTCTGGGATGTGATTAAAATCCTGTCAAATTCCAGGCAGATGTACTGTACACTTAAACTGTCAGAACACTGAGATCTATAATGTCACTTAATGTGCTGCTATTAAAGTAACAATCATAACATATTAAAGTTATTAGGACATAAAACAGAGCCTATTGAACTTAATGATTGTTCTCACTTGAATGTTCTTTATTACACACAGTCTGGAATTTGGCCAATCTGACAGTGAATCTGTCAGCGCAGGATTAGAGCACAAAGACTGAACACTGGGAATCGTATGACAAAGGCTGAGGCTGGCGGCTGGCTCCTCTGACTTCTGACTGTAAACATGTCATCTCTTCCACTAATGCTTCTTTACATAAAGTGTGTTGCTGTCAGTGTTCTGAATCAAATGAAGCTGTCTGTCAATTTAAAAGTATAACAATGCTCACTTAAACAAGCATAATCCAAAATCCTGTGTTTCACTGGGTAATTATTGGTTTAAACAGTCAAAATGTGTGTGAGCTCTTTTATAGCTCAGGAGACATATTGTTGCATTTATCTTTGTATTAAACTGTGTCTCCTTTGACGAAATAATTCACAAGTCTGCACCAATATGTAATCGCAACTATCATAGATGCCTATTTGGCGTGCTGTCCAGGGAGAGGGTTCTGCGCTCAAAATTTAGCCCGAACTCAGAGTACTCCATCTTTGACTGAGGTAGATACCATCCAAGAGTGAGACGATGGGATGGACGACAGAACAAGAGAGCAGAACAACACTGGAGAATTCTGCAGATGTGAAAAATCAACCAGGTGTGATGCTTCTGTGGGTGAAATGAAGCCAGTCTGAGAGCTCATGTTCTTCCTCACACATCAGATCTGCAGCACTACTGATGACTGATCAGAGATCAGATGTCTGTCCAGATGATGATCTCCAGCCCGTCCATCACTATGTAGATGTTAGAACTGACCGGCACAAACAGTTCATGAGAACATTCTTCTTCTACACAGGTTTGTATTTTGTCAGATGAGTATTATTGTTGAAGATACCAAATGTGACCAAGTAAAAGAATTTATCAAAGATGACCAGTGTTTGTGTATTTCTGGTTTAAATGGACACATTCACAAATCACAGATTCACCAAACACAAGAAACAGAGAACCAATAAGTGAAGAGAAAAAATAATGTGTATTTAACAGACTGAAATCTAAACATCTTTGAGATATTTTTACTACATTCTACTGATGATTTTTTTTCTTTAAAAAATTTAAATGTTAGTGAAAGAAACTACTTTGACCAGCAAAACATTTTGAAATATGAAGAGGTCAAATATAAATGCAGTGTATTAAAAGCCATGAAGCACAAAGACACTTAAAACACAAAAACAATAGCTCACGCCATTCCTGACAGTCATAAAAATGTCATAAAATCTCTAACGGCAGTAAATAATGAAAGAGAGACTGTTAGATTGTTTTGGGAGGGGTCCACAGAGAGCTGAGGTCTATAGTCTTGTATTTGCTGCCCCTTTTAGTCTCTTTGGCCTTCCACTCGTCAATAAGGTCCTTTACCATTCAGAAACAAAATGTGAAAATGTGTCAGTGTAAACAGCTGTTATATTTTGACATCTCCATCAAACTTCTTTTGAATGCAGCATATAACATGAATTCATTTAGTTCTGTTTCTTTAGCCTTCAACATTAGAGGTGATCACTGAGCAAGAATAAAACATATGATCATAAACTGAATAATGAAGTACAAAAAGGATTCAATATAATGGGTGATTATAAATCTGCTTTAAAGAAGAGCTCAGCATCATGTGGGCACAGATGAATTCCTGGTACCTGTCTCTTTAAGACCAGATGTTTTCCCTTCCAGTACCTGAGCATCTGGAGTGACTGCAGAGTGCTGACGATGTGCGACATTTGAGTGCTGACGATGACGACATTTGAGTGCTGACGATGACGACATTACACCCACAGCCCAACAGAGTGTCTCAGTGCTGCCTACTGAGGGCTCTGCTGTTCTTACCCTTGATGGAGATCTCTTTGCCCTTAAAGTTGCACATATAACACAGCAGCACTTCTTTCCAGTAACTGCGGTAACTGATGAAGCCCAATTCTGACAGGGGGCGCTTAGGAGATCCCACTTTCTCTTCCACCGTAGACAGCAGGTAACCTGAAAACAGAAACCACAGACTGTGACACACTGGGGGCAGTAACAGCAATTGTGGCTGTGTCCAAAATATCTCCCAAACCCTCATTCTCTACATTATGTCACTAATATAGTCCACTTGAAGGAGTGAATAAAAACGAGTGAGTGAACTGAGTGCACCGGAGGGGCTGCGGGCTCCACCTCTCAGTGTACATCGGTTGTACGCCCTGTAATGTGGTGCATTATGGGATTGAATGAGTGCACTTGATATTGACCATTTCAGACAGTGCTACAAAATGGCTGACCCCTCAAACTGTGCACTATATGAGGGTATGGGGGGTATTTCAGACAGAGCCTATTTTAAATCACCTTGATGTGATACAGACAGAGAAACAGGACTGACAGCTGGACACTCACTGAAATCAGTCAGCATCTTGCTGTAATAAAGTCTTTGGCCTGATCATAACACTTTAAAGACATTATTAGCTCTATCTAGCTCTATTACACTATTAAATTGCTGTTTAATTTGTAGGTTCTGTAATAGAGAACAGTGTTGTTAAGACAGACCACTAACAACACTGTTCTCTATGAACATCACCACACACACACAAAGAGTGACATCACAGACTGAGTGTATTGGGATTTGTGCTGAACTGGTATCAATGGTATCCGTTCACACTGGAACATTAATTATAAAGTGTTAAAGTATCTGTGTGTCTGTCTGTCTGTCTGTCTGTCATCTGTGTGTCTGTCTGTCATCTGTGTGTCTGTCTGTCGGTCTGTCATCTGTGTGTCTGTCTGTCTGTCTGTCATCTGTGTGTCTGTCTGTCATCTGTGTGTCTGTCTGTCTGTCTGTCATCTGTGTGTCTGTCTGTCTGTCTGTCATCTGTCTGTGTGTCTGTCTGTCTGTCATCTGTCTGTCCATCTGTGTGTCTGTCTGTCATCTGTCTGTCCATCTGTGTGTCTGTCATCTGTGTGTCTGTCTGTCTGTCATCTGTGTGTCTGTCTGTCTGTCTGTCTGCCATCTGTGTGTCTGTCTGTCTGTCTGTCTGTCATCTGTGTGTCTGTCTGTCATCTGTGTGTCTGTCATCTGTGTGTCTGTCTGTCTGTCTGTCATCTGTGTGTCTGTCGGTCATCTGTGTGTCTGTCTGTCTGTCTGTCATCTGTGTGTCTGTCTGTCTGTCATCTGTGTGTCTGTCTGTCTGCCATCTGTGTGTCTGTGTGTCTGTCTGTCTGTCATCTGTGTGTCTGTCTGTCTGTCTGTCATCTGTGTGTCTGTCATCTGTCTGTCTGTCTGTCATCTGTGTGTCTGTCTGTCTGTCTGTCATCTGTGTGTCTGTCTATCTGTCTGTCATCTGTGTGTCTGTCTGTCTGTCATCTGTGTGTCTGTCTGTCATCTGTGTGTCTGACTGTCGGTCATCTGTGTGTCTGTCTGTCATCTGTGTGTCTGTCTGTCTGTCTGTCATCTGTGTGTCTGACTGTCGGTCATCTGTGTGTCTGTCTGTCATCTGTGTGTCTGTCTGTCATCTGTGTGTGTGTCTGTCTGTCTGTCATCTGTCTGTCCATCTGTGTGTCTGTCTGTCATCTGTCTGTCCATCTGTGTGTCTGTCTGTCATCTGTCTGTCTGTCTGCCATCTGTGTGTCTGTCTGTCTGTCTGTCATCTGTGTGTCTGTCATCTGTGTGTCTGTCTGTCTGTCTGTCATCTGTGTGTCTGTCTGTCATCTGTGTGTCCGTCTGTCATCTGTGTGTCTGTCTGTCTGTCTGTCTGTCATCTGTGTGTCTGTCATCTGTGTGTCTGTCCATCTGTGTGTCTGTCATCTGTGTGTCTGTCTGTCATCTGTGTGTCTGTCATCTGTGTGTCTGTCTGTCATCTGTGTGTCTGTCTGTCTGTCATCTGTGTGTCTGTCTGTCATCTGTGTGTCTGTCATCTGTGTGTCTGTCTGTCTGTCTGTCATCTGTGTGTCCGTCTGTCATCTGTGTGTCTGTCATCTGTGTGTCTGTCTGTCTGTCTGTCTGTCATCTGTGTGTCTGTCATCTGTGTGTCTGTCCATCTGTGTGTCTGTCATCTGTGTGTCTGTCCATCTGTGTGTCTGTCATCTGTGTGTCTGTCTGTCTGTCTGTCATCTGTGTGTCTGTCTGTCTGTCATCTGTGTGTCTGTCATCTGTGTGTCTGTCTGTCTGTCTGTCATCTGTGTGTCTGTCTGTCTGTCATCTGTGTGTCTGTCATCTGTGTGTCTGTCCATCTGTGTGTCTGTCATCTGTGTGTCTGTCTGTCTGTCATCTGTGTGTCTGTCTGTCTGTATCTGTTCTGTCTGTCATCTGTGTGTCTGTCTGTCTGTCTGTCATCTGTGTGTCTGTCCATCTGTGTGTCTGTCATCTGTGTGTCTGTGTGTCTGTCTGTCATCTGTGTGTCTGTCTGTCATCTGTGTGTCTGTCTGTCTGTCTGTCATCTGTGTGTCTGTCTGTCTGTCATCTGTGTGTCTGTCTGTCTGTCTGTCATCTGTGTGTCTGTCTGTCATCTGTGTGTCTGTCATCTGTGTGTCTGTCTGTCTGTCTGTCTGTCATCTGTGTGTCTGTCTGTCTGTCTGTCATCTGTGTGTCTGTCTGTCTGTCATCTGTGTGTCTGTCATCTGTGTGTCTGTCTGTCATCTGTGTGTCTGTCTGTCTGTCCATCTGTGTGTCTGTCTGTCTGTGTAATAAATCAGTATAAATCAAATACAATATATAGTTACTCACCACCAGAGGTCGCTATTCGTACACAATTGGTTCATGTAACAGTTTAAGATCCAGTGCTTTAATCAGATATATCGTATCAGGCCGCGACGATGTATCTTTAATCAGATATATCGTATCAGGCCGCGACGATCAGATATATCGTATCAGGCCGCGACGATGTATCTTTAATCAGATATATCGTATCAGGCCGCGACGATGTATCTTTAATCAGATATATCGTATCAGGCCGCGACGATCAGATATATCGTATCAGGCCGCGACGATGTATCTTTAATCAGATATATCGTATCAGGCCGCGACGATCAGATATATCGTATCAGGCCGCGAATTCATCAACCGTTCCCGGTTTAATAAATCGCGTTCACATTCATTATTTATAATCCGTGCGCGCGCTTTCGCAATCTGTTCCGCGGGTTCGCGCGTATAAAACGAAACCGAAAGCTGCTGCCGCGCTCCTGAACACACGACACGACGTGAAAGAAAAGGAGAAACTAAAGGAGAAACTAAAGGAGAAGTAAAGGAGGAATAAAGGAGAAAGTAAAGGAGAAGTAAAGGGGAAAATAAAGGAGAAGTAAAGGGGAAAATAAAGGAGAAGTAAAGGGGAAAATAAAGGAGAAGTAAAGGGGAAAATAAAGGAGAAAGTAAATCAGCTTCCGGTGAGTTTGCTCGGATGTTTAAACACTGTTTAGGATAAAGATCGCGCTCTTTATTGACGCTCTGACTGCATATTAAACAGCTAAAACAATCGGTTGTAAATACATATTTTATATTAAAGGTAAATTTCACAGTCACTTGTGCACTGACAGCGTTTCTGTCGAGTCTGTTTTATTGGCATGGCGAAAACATGCGTTGCCACGTTTGCGTCACCCGCGTACAGTAACGTAGCAACAGTGCCTTGTATTATAATAAAACAAATGAGTAATATTAATATTCACAAAAACAAAACATCCAACCCGCAGGGTCTTCCAGTCTTGACGTTTCTCAGCGGCGTCATGACTTGTACAGAAAGGTGGATTTTGTTGAACTCTGTTGTAATCTAAAGCACTAATCGTTATTGCGGGTCCTTCTCAATCAGTATTAAACTGATGCGTTTCCTCACTCCTCCGTTTCAATCCTCTAACTGCACCTTGAGCAGTGAAGAGTGAGCGGTGAAGAGTGAGCGGTGAAGAGGGAGCAGTCAAGAGGGAGCAGTCAAGAGGAGCAGTGAAGAGTGAGCAGTCAAGAGTGAGCGGTGAAGAGTGAGCAGTCAAGAGTGAGCAGTGAAGAGGGAGCGGTCAAGAGTGAGCGGTCAAGAGTGAGCGGTCAAGAGGGAGCAGTCAAGAGGGAGCAGTGAGGAAACACTGGGCACGTCTGAAACTGAAGGCTGCATCTCAGCTGCGTTCTTGCTAGATCAGTCTCTCTAAAGCTTGTAGACTAGAGTTCTCCTCAACATTAAACACTAGAATGACACGTGCTACAAAGTGTGAATGGTATCATAATGGTTTCTGCTCCTGAATGCTTTATAAAATAGACAGTTTAACATTTTGAGATTTAATAATTTCTGTTAACCAAATAACAGAAAACATGAATGCCTTCATCCCTGAAAACGAAGTGAGGAAAGGAAATGAAAACGCACAAATAAGAATTGTAGGCTAGAAGTATATATATGTAGGCTAGAAGTATATATAAAAACAGCAGACTGAGGTAAATCTCTACTAAAAGATAAAAAAAATGTTCTGTTTTACATCAATGCCATCATAGATTGAATGCAATTATCTCTGCAAGAATTAAATGTTTAATGATAGAACACGACAGTTTTGTTTCCCAACATTATAAAAACAACTTTAGAATATTTCAGGTGTTGGTGTTTGGTTTCTGATGGACAATGTGGAAAAGCCTTTAGAGTAACAGAACTGAGTAAAATAAAGATATTTTGACATGTCAGCATGTCAAATTCAGTTTATATTCAGTTCATATATGTGCTGTTTTCACCAAACAAGTCTGAAATCATCTTTTCTTCAAAAAAAAGAGAACTTTTGAGATGATGAATAACAACACCTCTAAAAGAAGGCTCTGTGAGGAGAGAGAAGTGATGGGTGCTTCTCAGGAGAGGAGCGGAGCAACTGCAGAACCTAGCTGTGTGACTATGAGGAGTAACAACTCCATGAGGCAACCTCCCGTGTTGAGTGATGGAACTGTGATTCCTGAGTCCAGGTAAGATACTAACACAGCAACGTTACTTCTGGTATAATGACAGTGAGATCAATTTAATTGCATTTGTATTTTATGTATGCATTAAAAACATGTATTAATTGGCAAAAGGATTTGTTATAAAATGTATTTAAAAGATGCCTTCTACTATATGTACTTAATTTATGTAAAGTATATATAGCTAGACTATTTCTTAGATTAATTGTTTAGTAGTTTAACTGAATGTAAATTTATATTTGTTAAAGCCACATGGTCCTGGCGTTTTGTATATCTGATATAGTGAATTGGCAATAAAACTCACCTGAACTTTAACTTTCCCCATGTAGCACATAAAGGAGTTAGAAAAGGTTAAAATGAACAAAAGAAATTGTTAGTGGAGCATCTTGTTTCTCTGCCTTCTAATATCTGACACATTCTCACCTAATGTAAGCAGCCATATGCAATTTCCAGTATAATAAGAGCAACATATAAATTCCTTTTTTCTAATTTTAAATGTAATACTGTCACAATCAAATATTTACATTTACACATAAATATTGAAATTTGAAGTTACGTGAATCTGTGATCTAGTTTCTGCCCTTCTGCTTGTTTTCATCACTCCCTGATAACAAACTGAAAGAAAAAGCAAAACTAAAAGTAAATGAAAAATGATAAACAAATGTTTGTCTACCTCCTTGTCTAATAAAAACATGAAAAAACATCTTGGGTTTGGATGTACAAAGTCTGGTATGGTGGAAGAAGGGCCTCTGTACATTGGCTGTTGTTTCGATTCGAGGCACTTGTCTCGAAGAGCTATAGAGCATTTGGTGGCGCCAGGCAGAATCATAAGGGGTAGAAACTGAATGCTCCTGGTCGTATGGAGGATGATAATCATGTCCATAGTAGCTCTCTTCCTCCTTGGGGATCCCCTGACTGAATGGCTGAGCACTTGGAATCATACGGAAAGTAAATTTTGTCTCTGGGAGCTGCTGCCGAAGCTGAAGATTGTTCCTGACTTGGGAAACAGTCTCCCCTGACGCGTGGTGCAGGCACAGGCTTAAGACTTCCCTCAGCTGACTGCATGATCTTACCACGCCGTGGTGCAGGAATAGGTTGACCTGAATGTGGTTGATGTGCAGGAATAGCAGAAGGAGGGTATCAAGATACAGGGTGCTGTTGACTGACCTAGATCTGAAGCTGCTGCATCTGTTGCTTAAGTTGTGAGAGCTCTTGCGAATGCTGTTGCTTCGTCTGCTGCCACGCATCCCTTTCCCTCTTCATCACCTGTACAGTGTGAAGCATGTTCTCGTTGGCATGGCAGAGTTTCCTATTCCGTTTCTTGAGTGAGGCATGCTCAGACCTGCCAAGATCTGTGTCAGACCACTCTTCTGAACTTTGATGCTCATCACCTGGAATCTGGGGAAGACTAAATGCTGTTGCACCCTCCTCTTGGTCTTCATCGTCTGATAGGTTGGAGGGTATGGTGTGTGGTGAGTGTGTGGTGACATGGGTGTGTGGTGACATGGGTCCTGGATACAACATAGGCAGGGCAAAGCCAGTGAGATCGTAATCTTAAGTTGAATTGCAACGGCAAAGCTCCAGCATCCGTATCAGCGCTCCGACGAACTCACTCTCAACTTGCACTGGCGCTGTGGGCGGCCATTCGCCCTGCGGGACATTCGTGGGCGGCTATGCTGGATGCTGCGTGCCGATCAATCTCGGCAAAACAATTAAGCAAAGAGAGATCTAATTAGAAGGTATAATCTGACTAGTATAAGGGTCTCTTTAACACCCCCAAATTTCAACAACACCCCAAAATTCAACAGCACCCCACTCCTGAGAGGTTTCTCCTAAGACACCACTAATTCGACATCTGATCCGATCCTTTCACAAAACAATAGTTTTCTTATAATCAGTTGTCTGGATAGAGGAAAAGCGACTGTGCCTGCTTTGCTACTCTCCACTCTTAAACCCTTAACAAACATTTTACCTCTGTCTCCTATTGTGCACGCAGAGACTGGTAAGCTGTTATTGAAATCTGACTTGGTTTAAAAACTGATGGTAATTACTTGAATTATGGGTGAGTGGTGTTTGGTGTGCTGAAGATTTATTCATCTTTATCATGATTTTTCCTAATTTTCTTTGCAGTCTGGTAAGAGATGATCTCATGAGATCCCACATCAGACAGCACAACACAGAACCAGCCTGGCAGGAGGAGACTGGAGACCTGCAGCAGGATTCTCATCAACTAGTGGATGATGTTCTGCAGGGAGTCAAAGACCAACACAAAACCAGCATGAAGAACAAATATGAGAGTTTATTTGAGGGAATCAAACTACAAGAGAATCAAACCCTCCTGAACAGGATTTACACACAGCTCTACATCATAGAGGGAGAGAGAAAAGGAGTGAATGAAGAACATGAGGTTTTACACATGGAGAAAAACCTCAGAACACAACACTTACAAGACACCCCAATCTACTGTAATGACATCTTTAAACCCTTATCTGAACCAGGATATGAGGAGAAGAGAAGAGAGAGGAAAGACAAAATCAAGACTGTTCTTACTAAAGGCATCGCTGGAATTGGAAAAACAATCTCTGTGCAGAAGTTCATTCTGGACTGGGCCGAGGGAACAGCCAATCAGGATGTAGATTTCATGTTTGTGCTTCCATTTCGAGAGCTGAACTTGATTAAAGATGATCAGTACAGTCTTCACAAACTTCTGCTTGACTTTCATCCTGCACTTCAAGATCTGGACTCAAAGATTTATGATGAGTGTAAAGTTGTGTTCATCTTTGATGGTCTGGATGAAAGCAGAATTACACTGATGTTTTCAGACAGTAAGAAAGTTTCTGATGTGACTGAGACTTCATCAGTACGTGTGTTAATGTCAAACCTCATCAAAGGAGATCTGCTTCCCTCTGCTCTCATCTGGATCACCTCCAGACCAGCAGCAGCCAGTCAGATCCCCTCTAAATACATTAACCGTGTGACAGAAATCCAAGGATTCAATGAGCCTCAGAAGGAGGAATATTTCAGGAAGAGAATCAGTGATGAGCATCAAGCCAGCAGAATCATCTCACACATTAGAAGATCAAGAAGCCTCCACATCATGTGTCACATACCAGTCTTCTGTTGGATCTCATCCACTGTGCTTCAAAACATCCTGAAACAAAATCAAAGTTCAGAAATCCCTAAAACTCTGACAGAAATGTACATACATTTCCTGCTCATTCAGATAAATGTGAAGAACCAGAAATATGATGAGAGAGATCCAGAGAAACTCCTGCAGTACAACAGAGAAGTGATTGTGAAACTGTCTGAACTGGCTTTCAAACAGCTGATGAAGGGCAATGTGATGTTCTATGAGGAGGATCTGAGAGAGTGTGGGATAGACATCACTGATGCCTCAGTGTATTCTGGGATCTGCACAGAGATCTTTAAGGAGGAATCTGTGATTCATCAGAGGAAAGTCTACTGCTTCATACATCTGAGCTTTCAGGAGTTTCTGGCTGCATTTTATGTTTTTCATTACCATGTAAATACAACAATGGAGGCTCTGAAGAATTTTGCTTCAGTACAGAATCTGCATAAAGGTGCAGTAGATAAAGCCCTTCAGAGTGAATCTGGACACCTGGATCTTTTCCTGCGATTTCTGCTGGGCATCTCACAGGAGTCCAATCAGAGACTCTTACAGGATCTCCTGACACACACAGTGGGCACCTCAGAGACCATCAGTGAAAGTATTACGTATATCAAAAACAAAATCAAAGATGGGTGTGGTCTCTTAGCTGACAGATCCATCAATCTGTTCCTCTGTCTTCTTGAAATGAATGATCAGACTCTGTACAGAGAGATTCAGGAGTTTGTGAGATCAGACCAACACTCAGAGAATAAACTCTCTGCTGCTCACTGCTCAGCAATAGCCTACATGCTTCAGATGTCAGAGGAGGTTCTGGATGAGCTGGACCTGAAGAAATACAACACAACAGAGGAGGGTAGAAGAAGACTCATACCAGCTGTCATCAACTGCAGAAGAGCTCTGTGAGTGTTATTTTATGCATTGCATGAAATGTATCATATCGCTGAAAGGTATTATAAATTGTGATGTTATTTAAAGTAATATACTTCACAATTCAATTGTCAGGTAAAAAACAAGAGAAGTGCCTAAGTTCTCTTCTTTTCTTACTTTCTTTCAGACTTGCTGACTGTAATATTGCAGATCAGGTCTGTGAAACTGTGGCTTCAGCTCTACAATCCACAAACTGTCCTCTGAGAGAGCTGGACCTGAGTAACAATGACCTGCAGGATTCAGGAGTGAAGCTGATCTCTGATGCCCTGAAGAGCCACAACTGTCAGCTGGAGATACTGAGGTGTGCTAGAACATAAATACAGTTAATTTGCTTTCATGGTGACAACATTTTTATTTTGGATTTTCAAAGCAGGCTTATGTTCATTAATAGCTTACTGTCTTAATGCAAATTAACATTTATGATGTGACATGCTCAGACTGCTGAAATTTAGGTTTGTGGGTGTAAAATTGTGGATAATTATTATTGTTACCAGCTTTACTAACTTAACTACTTTCTAAAGTACTGAATAGCTATTTTTACTTTTTATCAACTTAGTTATATGAATGATAGTTCTGCAGAGGGGCAATAGTGATATTTCTCTTTACAGTTTTGAAATAATAAAGGCTTATTAAAAGATGGCAGTTGAATAGGATTGTATAGGTCCCAATGTCAGTGTTAATATGTCTTGTAGGTTGTCAGGCTGTATGGTGACAGAAGAAGGCTGTTGTTATCTGGCTTCAGCTCTGAGTTCAAACCCCTCACACCTAAGAGAGCTGGATCTGAGCTACAATCACCCAGGAGACTCAGGAGTCCAGCTGCTCTCTGAGAGACTCAACCATCCAGGCTGCTCACTGGAGAAACTCAAGTATGTACAAAGATAAATGTTTACTCAAGAATATGAACAATAGAAAACAGCAGCACTTACAGTCTTATGATCGTCAGAACATTTTATGGAGTGCAAGTATGAGTAAATGAGTGGAGTATCAGAGCCAATATTGATAATCACTATTAATCAAATATTTGTTGTCCTCACCTCAATATATTTTGTGTAGTTTGGACCATGGAGAACATTTCAGGATTAAACGAGGACTAAGAAAATGTAAGTCTTTCCTTTCCTTTACACATACATTTACATTGAATTACTTAGCAGACCCTTTTGTCCTACATGTTTATTACTTTTATAAGTCACTCACAAAAAAGACAAGTACAACAAAGTGATGTGTAAAACTGTGAACTGGAAACTGTCCTTGAAATGATGTTTGTTTAATGTCTGTTCTTGTGTTCAGATTTCTGTGATCTCACACTGGATCCAAACACAGCAAACACTCATCTCCTTTTGACTGAGGAAAACAAAAAGGTCACACATGTGGAAGAGCAGCCGTATCCTGATCATCCAGAGAGATTTGAGAACTATGAGCAGGTTCTATGTGGAGAGAGTCTGACCGGCCGCTATTACTGGGAGGCTGAATGGAGCGGCTGGGCTGATATATCAGTGACTTATAAAGGAATCAGCAGGAAAGGAAGGAACGATGACTGTAATTTTGGACTCAATAAAAAGTCCTGGAATTTGAGTTGTATTTATGGAAGATTCACTGCCTGGCATAATAAAATAAGCGTTGACATTCGTGCCCCATCACCCCCTTCTAAAAGAGTAGGAGTGTATCTGGACTGGTCGGCCGGCACTCTGTCCTTCTACAGCGTTTCTGACACACACACACTCACACACTTACACACATTCAGCAGCACATTCACTGAACCCCTTTGTGCTGGATTTGGAGTTTTTTACTCAGACTGCTCAGTGTCTCTGTTAGACTGAAGAACCTGTGAGGAAGAATGCGGATGTCACACACATGAACTCTTTAAATCTCTCTTTTGATTGTATAAATGTACACAAACACACTGTAATGTGTGTAAACTCATTCTCTTTTATAATCATTCAATGTACTATGTGTATATATGAAAGTGACTTATTGATCAAACAAGACCATATATCTCAAAAGCTCATTCACTCTGTCACACACTTATACACCAAAAGAATTACAGAGCAACACAACTCAGACATTAAGCAGGACAACAGTGGCCTGTCATCAGTGTCTCATGTAAGAAACATCAAACTTTAAGAGTGAACTCTTACAGTGTAATATTGAGTATACTGGTAGTATGACATCATTTATCAATAGCAACGGTAGCAATATTGCATTCTGTTATCACGATGAACTGATGCTCTCGTATGGCTTGTGTCCACAATTCATTGCAGTTTAGAGTCTAAATGTGTCAGAGATGATAGGTGATATTTTAGTAAAGACATTCAGTTCTGCTTACAGAACCATAACAAACAGATTAAACAGTCTCTTAAACAGTACCTTTAAGTTACTGCTGGGTGCCTGGGCGTAAATTTTATCAACAAATGGGGGGACAATAAAAAAATAATTTTTTCAAGAGCAATTTTTACACAGACAAAATTTTACTTGTAAGGATATGTGTACACAGAAGAAAACCTTACAACTATTATTAGTGTAGCATGGAGACCATGCCATTTTCCTTATTCTCAAAGGTTTTTTTCATTAATTTTAGTATCAAAAAATAGCCTTTACGTAGTGTATATCATAGACAAACGACTTAATAATTACATAAAAGGTTTTTGTGTGCATGGCACAGTCCTAAGCAAAACCACTATTTGTAAAAAGATGTATGGTCAGTAACATTTACCCCTGTAATCTATGGTTTTGTGCTGTCTGCTGCATTTTAAATCCTGTCAGAAAGGAGATCTGTTATTTCTTATGCGCACTTGTTAGGGTCTAAACCTTCATTTAAAAGAATAAAAAACGATGTGCTGTCACTTTGCAGCAGACACTTTACAGCAGAGCAGAACAGCGTCAGCATTCAGACTGTTTTAAATGGAAAGTCACTAAATATCCTCAGATGACATTGCATTGTCATCTGCATAATAATGACGTCACCGCATCACATTTAGCAGATGCTTTTATCTAAAGCGATTCTCCTGCTCTCTGTGCTCATATAATGTATTTTAATATACCTAAATGCTCAATAAAGCTGTTCTTATTCACATATTTTCTGTTTCTGTCATCAGACATCAGAACAATTATGAAAAATAGGAACTAAGCGTAACCCTTAAATCTACATGTTACCAGCAGTTGTGTAGTGGCCCACAGCTGCTGCTATGCTAACATCCTGATTTACAAATCTGAAAACACCATAAACATAAGTTAAAGACCACTGTGCAGTCATTACAGATATATCTACATGTAAAATGATCTTTAGAAAGTTAGAAGCCTCTTTCTCATTTGTTTCCCTCACACAGCACACAGCCTTCGTCTGGGTATGAAACTATATGCACCACAGAATACTGAAAGAAGCTTTGTCAAAAAAAACGCTAGATTTGTCGCTAGTCGCTTTATTGGAAAAGTCGCTAAGGGGGTCTGGAAAGTTGGCAAATCTGGCAACAAAGTGGCCAAGTTGGCAACACTGCAGGAAATCACTGTCATATATCTGCCAGGGTCTATACCCAACCGATCCCTTCTCACAGCCAACCACACCACACCAATTCACCAGAATACTAATAACTCGCACCTGCAACCCATCTCACCAGATATGCACACACACACACAGAGGCAGTACTCACTGTCCAGTCTCGTTAAATATAAACGGCGACGTGTTATTGCATATGCCAACAAATCCTCCTGTCTCCATTGATCGCTATAGGGTTTCAGGCTTCCTGTGTGTCTGTTGTTGAAGGAACTCGCCTGTTACTCACAAGCTCCTGCATCTGTAGGAACAATTGAATCAGTTATTCACATCTCCTCATTGTCACTGCTCATTTTACAGTAAATCATCTGTTTCAGCAATCACCTCAGTAACGCTCTTCTGTTGTTTGAGTCAACTTGTCATAACACTAGTGATTGATTTATGCTGTCTTCCCATTTGTGGTGTAAACTTTTATTGTTGTACTTATGTCAATGACATCACACTGTATGTTGCACATACATGTTCAGTGAGCTCCACTGAGTCTAGAGGGAGGGGGAAAGTGAGAGGTGACATTCAGGGTATCAGTGCCACATGGGGAAGCAAGGAACCATAGCCTATGAAAAAATAATCAAATGGTGTTTTGTTGTTTAATGATGTTCCCTCAAATACCCCCAGCACTGATCACTAGTCCAGCTGCCTTACAAAACTGTGTGGTGAAAGCTGAACTCTAGCGTGAGATTGAAGAAAAGCTTGTTATATTTGTTTCATTAGTGTCTTATCGGAACAGAGAGCAAAAGCTTTTATTTGTGACTTTACCCACACAAAACAATTGCACATTTTGTTTTTATGAAGTGCAGCATAATAACAACAAGCGCTTCAGAGCTCCAGCACTTCTGAAGTGACTGTTTGGGGGCTTGTCTTGGGTCAGGTACTCTGCCATGAATTGAGATGTCAAATTAGTTTATTATTAATTATTGTTATTCGTTTCTGCTGTTAAGATCAAAACTGTCAGTTACTCATGCTGCTTGTGTCTCTGATGCCTTTGGAAAGATTCATCAAAGCTCTGCCAAGCATCAGTGCTGACACTAAAAATATTGTGTTCACTGTGTAAGTTTGTCTAAGTGCTGACAGCTAACAGTGATGATTTATGTTCTGATCTGAAATTCACTGAAATAGCAAGAATCTGCCTGAGCATCAGACTTCATTATTTGGGACCCAGCAAGGGGATGGGAGCTTCCTTTAATTTATGAGGTGCTAAATTAGTTATTACTGCTTCCTCTTGCTGCTTTTAAAAAAGACATGATTATGAGCAGCAGTATATTAGAAATATATTACTTGTAATTATTCGTTTTTGATCATGTTTCAAATTGTTTCAACATCTCAGAAAAGTTTCAGTGAGTTTTAAAAGCACAGCACAATTTATAGTGCCCTCAGTAGGTGACATCAGGATTTACGTTTTTGCAGCAGATTCTATAGATTATTAGGGTAAATATACATATGAGATATTACAACAGTACAAGAGATCTTAAAAGTTAATACTTGAATAATTACAATTTGCTTTCTAAAGCACTTAGCTGAAGTTTCTGTGCCGGCATAGCATTTAGATGAACTTAAACCACCTTTAATTCTACCAAAGTACAACATTTATAAACATCTTTTATTAACTTTATTACATGCAGTGCTGCAGAAGAAGTTGTGCCATATTTTTAAGCTTTGGTGCTTCCACCTGCTTCAGAAAACCTCAAAAGAAACGTGAAGTCACTTTCATGAAAATATAAAAATGGAATCTATTATAAATTGAGTATATTTCCATAAACCATAATGATTTGTTCTAAAACAATGCAGCTAGCACCCAGAAATATAAGAATTAAAGTTAGTTGTTAGACAGACGTGACAAGGAACATTTAATTTCTGTTATTAAAGTTATGAAGGAGTTAGCTGATCAACACTAAAACACATTTGCTTTGCTAGAAAATATATTATTGTAACATCACGCCAGCAGAGGGAGCCCTCACTGGAATACTGACTGCTCATGCTCCCTCTGCTGAACTCTGAACTCTGAACTTACTTCCTGTTTGGCATCTATATAAACCTTGCTGCCACATGGCCACGTTGCGAAGTATTGCCAGCTTTACACCTGACTACTAAGCATTCTCTTTTACTGCCTGCTTTCCTGTGTTTTACCTATTGTTTGGTTCTCGTTTTCTGATTTTTGCCTAGCCCCTTTGTTTGACACCTGGATCGGACTGTTTGTTTAGATATTGATTCTCTGCCTGGATTTACGACCTCTGATTTACGTCTCTCCCTTTTGTTGTGTTGCATGGTTGGACTGTCTATGTTTATTACGACCCTTTGCTTGTACTTTCGACTTTGATTATGGATAACCCCAATAAACATCTGCAACTGGATCCTGCTTCAGCTTCTGCCTCAGCCTCCTTACAATTATTGTTTTTTTATCTGCCAAAGTAACTGGACAAAATGAAATGGCATTACATAGTTGCACAGTGTAATAACCAATGCAAAATTCTAATTTTACATGCATTATGTATGGTTCTTTTAAGACAAATAATCAACTGGACAGCATTAAATAATGTTCAGAACCTTTAATAACATCCACAAATATCCACTTTGTGAAGGTTAATAGAGTCAGAGCTGAGAATGGAGATGGGTGTATGAGAGAGGAAACCTTATTAAATGAGCATGTCAAATAGAAACCATGAGCAAATTGAGCTGACATGTTCCACAGCCACAGTGTGATTAACACTGTTCATCTGTTGTGCTGGTGACAGCTGTGGGTTCAACCATCACAAACTTGACGGACAGGATACTGTTGTTGTTTTTTAGGTTTGCTCATAATGAAACGTTCACCAGCAGGCAGCAGAGCAATGAATCATTTACATGTGTATAGCAGGTGTCACTGTGTGCTGAAAAATGACCAAACCATACAGTAACACTGTTATGATCGGCCTTACCAGGAGAGTTACAGGGATACAAATTAGGGCAAAATTTTACTGGTTCAGACTATTAAGACTATTAACTGTGTCAGACTATTATTGTGTTGTCTGTTGCTCATTATGAATATTGTAAAAACACAATTCATTTATCTGTTCAGCTGTTGTAGAGCTGCAAACAACACAATAAAACAAGGAAGACTAAAGCTGTTAAAAGCCTCTATTTCATAAGAATCCATTTTATCAGAATCCATTTCATCATACCATTAACGTCCTTTAATGTCCCAGCAGCTGAAAGTTTAAGTGAGAAGTGATAATCCAACAGCTTGAAATGTATCTGGAAAGGTAACCCCACAATCCAGCAGAGGGTTTGAGGGTCATGCTGCTTCCTTTATGCTGGTTCTTCCTTTTTCCTGTCATGTGACTGCTCACATGACATGTATGACCAGATTATATTTAAGCATGCACGCATGCACAGTTTTAACATTATATAACATTTAAAAACTGTAATATACACACAAAGAAGTATACTTTTGAAAGAGACAGCATTAAACACAAAAAATAAAGTACACTAGGGCCTTTCAAAAGCTGCTGCCCTGTGTAGGCAGTAAATATTGATAAATATAAGACTGTCAAATTCAGTTTCATCAATCTTTCCCATCAGCCATAGATACAGATATAGAGATGCCTGCCAAGCAGACAATATTACTCTCGCCTGCAGCCACCACACACATTGTTCATGGAATCGGTAGCAATAACAGGAAACTGTGGCCTTGTTTTGTGAAGGGCAGGTAAACAAATCAAACTTAGACTTTCTCTGGGGTTTCTCTCAGCCCGTATATCCCAGCAGCCTCAGTGTCCTCTAATAACTGTCAGCGGGTTCATGAATGAAACTGGGAAGTCAGACACTGATACTGTGTTGATTGTTATAATTCAGGAATACAGTGAGCTGTCAGTGTGGACACAATCAAAATACCACAACCGTGTGATAGAATATTCAGCTTCACATCAGTTATTCATCAATATTTCAATCACACCTGTCAGACATGCAACACATGCAGCACATCAAAACTCCCCCAATGCAAGTGTGTGCGTGTAACCCTGCAGGTCATTTCCCAACGCATGTTGTGATGACATGACGTTAGTGAGGTTCCACTAAGAGCAAGATTTGGTGTGTTTGTTTGTTACACTGCTCACAGGAAACAGTGACAGGAAGTCAGACTTGTATCTGCTAACATTATTTCTGCTTTCCAAATTTTCAATATGCTTACTGTAATTATAATTACTGCTGTATGAAGCACCACTAACTAATAATAAACTATATCTGTGACATCAGCTGTACTTTCTGTAACATCAAGCAGATCAAACACTTACATGTGCAAAAACATGCCATAAAATGAACCCAAGCAAACAAAACTATACAGTAAGTATAGATTTTTATTCAAGTAAATATTATTTTTGATAGTGGAGGTCCACTGCCCTTGGAAACCCTTGCAGCTGAATGCCAAAATGTTGCTTTAGCAATCAGTGCTCAATTACATCTCTCATTTATATCTCTCATGTATATCTCTCATTTATATCTCTCAGTTACACCTGTTATATCTCTCATTTATATCTCTCAGTTAAACCTGTTATAGCTCTCATTTATATCTCTCAGTTACACCTGTTACATCTCTCATTTATATCTCTCAGTTAAACCTGTTATAGCTCTCATTTATATCTCTCAGTTAAACCTGTTATAGCTCTCATTTATATCTCTCATTTATATCTCTTAGTTAAATCTGTTAAATCTCTCATTTACATCTCTCATTTATATCTTTCATTTATATCTCTCATTTACATCTCTCATGTATATCTCTCATTTATATCTCTCATTTAAACCTGTTATAGCTCTCATTTATAGCTCTCATTTATATCTCTCAGTTAAATCTGTTAAATCTCTCATTTACATCTCTCATGTATATCTCTCATTTATATCTCTCATTTAAACCTGTTATAGCTCTCATTTATATCTCTCAGTTAAATCTGTTAAATCTCTCATTTATATCTCTCATTTATATCTCTCATTTACATCTTTCATGTATATCTCTCATTTATATCTCTCATTTATATCTCTCATTTACATCTTTCATGTATATCTCTCATTTATATCTCTCAGTTAAACCTGTTATAGCTCTAATTTATATCTCTAATTTATATCTCTCAATTATATCTCTCATTTACATCTTTCATGTATATCTCTCATTTATATCTCTCAGTTAAACCTGTTATAGTTCTCATTTATATCTCTCAGTTAAATCTGTTAAATCTCTCATAAAATGGCTCAAATCACACACAGGTGTATCACACCAGGTTCACATAATAGTAGATCGTTACTCAGCATTTTGAATGAGGCTTGCCCTATCTAAACCTCAGACATTTAGTTTGGTGTGCTCCTGACTGTTGAAGTGAGACTGAGCACCATGGTGAGAGCAAAAGAGCTGTCAGAGGCCTTCAGAAAAAAAGTAGCATCCTATGAGTCTGGTAAGGGATTTAAAAACATCTCAGAAGATTTTGTAATCAGCCATTCTACTGTCCAGAAGATCGTCTACAAGTGGAGGGCTTTCAAAACAACTGCCAACATGCCCAGGTCTGGTCGCTCCAGCAAGTTCACCCCAAGAGCAGACCGCAAGATGCTCAAAGAGGTCTCCAAAAACCCTAAAATGTCATCTCGGGACCTACAGAAGGCTCTGGCTACTGTTGATGTAAAAGTGCATGCCTCTACAATCAGAAAGAGACTGCACAAGTTTAACTTGCATGGGAGGTGTGCAAGGAGGAAACCTTTGTTCTCTGAGAGAAACATCAAGGCCAGACTGACATTTGCCAGAGAGAATGTTGACTAAGACCAGGACTTCTGAAATAAAGTTGTTTGGACAAATTGAATTATTTGGACACCAGAGCAGAGGACATGTTTGGCGTAAACCAAAAACAGCATTCCAGGAAAAGAACCTCATACCAACTGTGAAGCATGGAGGTGGAAGTGTCATGGTTTGGGGCTGCTTTGCTGCAGCAGGACCTGGTCAGTTCACCATCATAGAATCCACCATGAATTCTACTATGTATCAGAAGATGCTTGAAGAACATGTGAGACCATCTGTTAGAAAATTAAAGCTGAAGCAGAACTGGACCATGCAACATGACAATGACCCAAAACATACTAGTAAATCAACCAAAGACTGGCTGAAAAGGCAGAAATGGAGAGTCCTGGAATGGCCGAGTCCAGATCTAAATCCCATTGAGATGCTGTGGGGTGACTTGAAAAGGGCTGTACATGCAAGAAACCCCTCAAACATCTCACAGCTGAAAAATTCTGCATTGAGGAGTGGGGTAAAATTTCCTCAGACTGATGTCAGAGACTGGTAGATGGCTACAAGAAGCGTCTCACTGCAGTTATTTCAGCCAAAGGAGGTAACATTAGCAATTAGGGGCTAGGGTGTCCTATGTTTTTCCTCAGTTAAAATAGGCATTTTTGTAGAATTACATTTACAGAAGATCTTAAAGACTTTTCTTCAGTTTTAATTGTTTATTTATATTACTGTAATCTCTCTGTATTGTTAAAATTGAGACTAAATAACCATATATTAAAAAATGTTACAAAATGCTTTCACAGGGTGTCCTAATTTTTTCACATGACTGTAGTGATAGTTTTGCCTGTTTCTATATTTCACCAGTATTTTGCCAGTTGTACATAATCATCAATACATGAAAACAGACTAAACACTACACAAGGCAGTAACATTAGATCTGCTTAAACCTTGATCTGTTAGGATTAGCTCAATTTATTTCCATGCAGATTACAACTTTTTAAAAAAATAACACTCTAAAAACAGTTAATTTTTGTAGGCAGACCTAGAACCCATGCCCTGTAAAACGGATCAATCCATTCCATGAAAGAAAACTGTCCTGCCATAACTTCATTTAAGTGTTTAAAGCACCAACACACAGTAGTTACCAACCGGCTGCTATAGACCAGTATTAAAACAAAAATACAATGAGATAAACTTCAGTAAGTAACAAAAGGAGAAATGTACACATCTTATTGTATTTCCACTTGCACATAATGTTGAAATGTTATCAAGTTCTGCATGAAGAGCTATACATAATCTATATCAACAGCTGAAGTTTTCCAAGCAACCATAAGGACAGAATGTAAACAGGATTAATCCATTAACAGTGAAAACATTAAAGCAACATGACTGAAGAACTTCAGACTCGAAGAGTCACAATCAACATGATCATTTATCACAGCTGAACTACTAAGACAGAACAAAAACTACATGCAAATCTCATGAGTTTAACAGAACTGAGATGTAATTACTGTTATACACACGTGTATTTCATGTATATAAGACCACGTGAATTAAAATAATGCCTGACAGTTTTCAGACACCTTCATGACCTGCCTCGTTTTTGATTACTGAATAAAGATTTTAATCATTACATTTCTGACTGATTAAGTAATTGTATCTGTAACTACAAGAATTTGTATTTATGATTGAAGATTTAATTTCCATTTTGTTTGGCATGTCTTGATATTTCCAGAGCATTTCATGAGCATTTAGAGAAAATACTCGAAGATTGTTCAAGTATTGAAGAAAAGGAACACAAGACATTAGACTCTATAAGTTATAAACACATCATCTACAAATATAACCACTCACTGACAAATAAAAAATAAATACATGTTACATTAAAAAAAAAAACACTTTTCTGAGATTAAAAACGTTTTGTACATTTAAGAATGATTTTTTTCACCTCTTATATTTTATGGCTTTATGATTATATTTAACCCCATTTGTGCAAGTTGCTGTCTTGTCTGTTACAGTCACTAAATGAATGTGTATTAACAGCAGAAAGAAATAACTGCACGTCTGTCAAGAGAAGACTAATCAGAGCAGGACCGTATTACTGCTTCACCCCATTAAATGAACTCAAACCCCAGTCGGGCCAATCCCGTTTGACTTCAATTTTCCTAAGAAAATAAGCAGGAATATTATTAGAACTCTCATACAATGTGACCTGTGTCTGTCATCATACCACCAAAACACCAAACACTCAGGTCACATGACAACTGAGATCACAAGATGAGCGGAGTCATATCATAGCTTCATTTGAGGAACAGACCACTTATTCAGTGAAATCTTTCCCCTCACAGGTAGCATGAATATACACGTAAAAAGATTTAAATTCTTTTCAACTCACAATTATAAAAGCAATCGAGAATTCAACAGGTCTGAAAGAAAACAGGTCATTTTGGCAGCATCTGGGGAAACAGAAACATCAAATATATTTTCCTACATCTTTATTCCTCATCACATTGGTTATGAAAAGTGATTAACTAATATAATATGATATCTGAGTATCAACATGTCTGAAGTGTTTTGTGAAGCTGAACTTCTTTTGCCGGGATAAATATACGAGCATTATGGATTCATTTACCTGAGCAAGATCATAAACTGCACAAACTTTTAAACTTTTAAAGACTAAAGCACATATATTAGATGAAGGATTACAGACATGTTACTCAACTAGTTAGGCTGAGTAACATAGATTAGAGGTGAAGGGAATTTACATGCTCTTGAAATTAGCTACAAAATTCACACTTTTAAGAACCACTTTAAGATCTCATACACACCTCCAGAATCTGATCCAGGACCTTCAGCAGGTTCCTCAGGCCGTAGATGTAACCCAGGTCGTGAGCATCACTAGGCAAGACGTGTAAAGTCAATCATCTTAACCTCCACAACACTGGCCATGTCCTGTCCTGTGTCAGGCTCGTCCTGGAGGCTCAACAGGCAGCCGCTGGGCTGCTGTGTGAAGGTCCACACAGCTCTTCTTGTGCAGAGAGTACATGGTGGAGGCTGCGATGGATGTTGTTGTTCTGCTCACAGGCCTCGGGTGCGAGGTGGCTCTTTCGTACACTCTGAGAGCCGACACCCACTACACATGCCCTTGTACACAAAGAGCAGAGAGCTTGCATAAAAGCTGAGCCAAGTCTGGCCCTCAAACCACCAAAGGATCTTCTGGACCTTGAGGATGCTGGCAGTGATGGCATCTTTGCGGAGAACGTCACCATTGTACAAGAACTTGGACAAACCTGTGTGACACCAGCTGTTAATTACAAAGACAATCAGAAGCAATGAAAACACAGTCGCATCAGTGAAACATTCATGAAACATCAGCAGAACATTTCTGTGAAATCACTCTTACATAAACTCACATCAAACTGAATGTCACCTATTTCCATATCAATAGGTTGCACAAAGAATTCACACCCACATTTGTTTAATTTGTACAGAACAAATGCATCTTTATGGCACATTCGATTTTTAAAATCTACATGTTTGAGAGTAATCTCATAACAGGCCTTTGGCCTATGAGAATAAAGCTTTAAGAGTAAAGTCGTAATGTTACATGTATACAGCGACCCATCTGTCTTAGGAGAACCTGAGGATGCTTGAGGAGGCCACACTGAGATCAGCTCATCCTGTCTGATGGCACAGATATCCGCGGACAGAGCTTTCTCTCTCTCTCTCTCTCTCTCTCTCTCTGCTTACTCACACACACACACACACACAGGTAATATTTTCTTAACCTGTTAATTTAAATTGATTTAATGCACAACATGATTTAGATGATTTATGTGTCTATGCTATTTTGATATGGTCACATCCTCCAACTCCAAGTCTGTAATAGAGAGCAGACACACACTGTGTCACTGGTTACAGTCACAGTCACTGATTACAGTCACTGAATACAGTCACTGGTTACAGTCACTGATTACAGTCACTGAATACAGTCACTGGATACAGCCACTGATTATAGTCACTGAATACAGTCACTGGTTACAGTCACTGGTTACAGTCACTGGTTACAGTCACTAAATACAGTCACTGAATACAGTCACTGAATACAGTCACTGGTTACAGTCACTGAATACAGTCACGGGTTACAGTCACTGATTACAGTTACAGTCACTGATTACAGTCACTCGTACAGTCACAGTTACTGATTACAGTCACTGGTTGGAGTCAGTGAATACAGTCACTGGTTACAGTCACTGGTTACAGTCACTGAATACAGTCACTGGTTACAGTCACTGGTTACAGTCACTGGTTACAGTCACTGAATACAGTCACTGGTTACAGTCACTGAATACAGTCACTGGTTACAGTCACTGGTTACAGTCACTAAATACAGTCACTGAATACAGTCACTGGTTACAGTCACTGGTTACAGTCACTGAATACAGTCACTGGTTACAGTCACTGAATACAGTCACTGAAAACAGTCACTGGTTACAGTCACTGAATACAGTCACTGATTACAGTCACTGATTACAGTCACTCGTACAGTCACAGTTACTGATTACAGTCACTGGTTGGAGTCAGTGAATACAGTCACTGGTTACAGTCACTGGTTACAGTCACTGAATACAGTCACTGGTTACAGTCACTGGTTACAGTCACTGAATACAGTCACTGGTTACAGTCACTGAATACAGTCACTGGTTACAGTCACTGGTTACAGTCACTGAATACAGTCATTGAATACAGTCACTGAATACAGTCACTGGTTACAGTCACTGAATACAGTCACTGAAAACAGTCACTGAATACAGTCATTGAATACAGTCACTAAATACAGTCACTGAATACAGTCACTGATTACAGTCACAGTCACTGGTTACAGTCATTAAATACAGTCACTGGTTACAGTCACTGAATACAGTCACTGATTACAGTCACTGAATACAGTCATTGAATAGAGTCACTGGTTAAAGTCACTGAATAAAGTCGCTGGCTACAGTCACTGGTCACAGTCACTGAATACAGTCACTGGTTACAGTCACTGAATACAGTCACTGGTTACAGTCACTGGTTACAGTAACTAAATACAGTCACTGGTTACAGTCACTGATTACAGTAACTGGTACAGTCACTGCTTACAGTCAGTAAATACAGTCACTGGTACAGTCACTGGTTACAGTCACTGGTTACAGTCACTGATTACAGTCACTGATTACAGTCACAGTCAGTGAATACAGTCACTGATTACAGTCACTGGTTACAGTCAATGATTACAGTCATTGAATACAGTCACTGGTTACATTCACTGAATACAGTCACTGGTTACGTTCACTGAATACAGTCACTGATTAGTCACTGGTTACAGTCACTGGTTACAGTCACTGAATACAGTCATTGATTACAGTCACAGTCACTGGTTACAGTCATTAAATACAGTCACTGGTTACAGTCACTGAATACAGTCACTGATTACAGTCACTGAATACAGTCATTGAATAGAGTCACTGGTTAAAGTCACTGAATAAAGTCGCTGGCTACAGTCACTGGTCACAGTCACTGAATACAGTCACTGGTTACAGTCACTGAATACAGTCACTGGTTACAGTCACTGGTTACAGTAACTAAATACAGTCACTGATTACAGTCACTGGTACAGTCACTGGTTACAGTCACGATTACAGTAACTGGTACAGTCACGCTTACAGTCAGTAAATACAGTCACTGGTACAGTCACTGGTTACAGTCACTGGTTACAGTCACTGATTACAGTCACGATTACAGTCAAGTCAGTGAATACAGTCACTGATTACAGTCACTGGTTACAGTCAATGATTACAGTCATTGAATACAGTCACTGGTTACATTCACTGAATACAGTCACTGGTTACGTTCACTGAATACAGTCACTGATTAGTCACTGGTTACAGTCACTGGTTACAGTCACTGAATACAGTCATTGAATACAGTTGCTGGCTACAGTCACTGATTACAGTCACTGAATACAGTCACTGGTTACAGTCACTGGTTACAGTCACAGTCACTGGTTACAGTCACTGGATACAGTCACTGATTACAGTCACTGATTACAGTCACTGATTACAGTCACAGTCACTGGTTACAGTCACTGGTTACAGTCACTGGATACAGTCACTGATTACAGTCACTGATTACAGTCACTGATTACAGTCACAGTCACTGGTTACAGTCACTGGATACAGTCAGTGAATACAGTCACTGATTACAGTCACTCATTACAATCACTGATTACAGTCACAGTCAGTGAATACAGTCACTGATTACAGTCACTGATTACAGTCACTGAATACAGTCACTGGATACAGCCACTGATTACAGTCACTGGTTACAGTCACTAAATACAGTCACTGAATACAGTCACTGAATACAGTCACTGGATACAGCCACTGATTACAGTCACTGAATACAGTCACTGGTTACAGTCACTGGTTACAGTCACTAAATACAGTCACTGAATACAGTCACTGAATACAGTCACTGGTTACAGTCACTGAATACAGTCACTGGTTACAGTCACTGAATACAGTCACGGGTTACAGTCACTGATTACAGTCACGGGTTACAGTCACTGATTACAGTCACTCGTACAGTCACAGTTACTGATTACAGTCACTGGTTGGAGTCAGTGAATACAGTCACTGGTTACAGTCACTGAATACAGTCACTGGTTACAGTCACTGAATACAGTCACTGGTTACAGTCACTGGTTACAGTCACTGGTTACAGTCACTGAATACAGTCACTGGTTACAGTCACTGAATACAGTCACTGGTTACAGTCACTGAATACAGTCACTGGTTACAGTCACTGGTTACAGTCACTAAATACAGTCACTGAATACAGTCACTGAATACAGTCACTGGTTACAGTCACTGGTTACAGTCACTGAATACAGTCACTGGTTACAGTCACTGAATACAGTCACTGAAAACAGTTACTGGTTACAGTCACAGTCACTGATTACAGTCACTGATTACAGTCACTGATTACAGTCACTGATTACAGTCACTCGTACAGTCACAGTTACTGATTACAGTCACTGGTTGGAGTCAGTGAATACAGTCACTGGTTACAGTCACTGAATACAGTCACTGGTTACAGTCACTGAATACAGTCACTGGTTACAGTCACTGGTTACAGTCACTGAATACAGTCATTGAATACAGTCACTGAATACAGTCACTGGTTACAGTCACTGAATACAGTCACTGAAAACAGTCACTGGATACAGTCACTGATTACAGTCACAGTCACTGGTTACAGTCACTGGATACAGTCAGTGAATACAGTCACTGATTACAGTCACTGATTACAATCACTGATTACAGTCACATAGTCAGTAAATACAGTCACTGATTACAGTCACTGATTACAGTCACTGATTACAGTCACTGATTACAGTGACAGTCAGTGAATACAGTCACTGATTACAGTCACTGGTTAAAGTCACTAAATACAGTCAATGAATACAGTCGCTGGCTACAGTCACTGGCTACAGTCACTGATTACAGTCACTGATTACAGTCACTGATTACAGTCACAGTCACTGGTTACAGTCACTGGATACAGTCAGTGAATACAGTTACTGATTACAATCAGTCACAGTCACTTATTACAGTCACAGTCACTGGTTACAGTCACTGGAAACAGTCAGTGAATACAGTCACTGACTACAGTCACTGGTTACAGTCACTGATTACAGTCACAGTCAGTGAATACAGTCACTGAATACAGTCACTGGTTACAGTCACTGATTACAGTCACTGATTACAGTCACTTGTTACAGTCACTGAATACAGTCACTGGTTACAGTCACTGGTTACAGTCAATAATTACAGTCATTGAAGACAGTCACTGATTACAGTCACTGGTACAGTCACTGGTTACAGTCACTGATTACAGTCACTGGTTACAGTCAGTGAATACAATCACTGCTTACAGTCACTGGTTACAGTTACTGAATACAGTCATTGAATACAGTCACTGAATACAGACGCTGGCTACAGTCACTGGTTACAGTCACTAAATACAGTCGCTGGCTACAGTCACTGGTTACAGTCACTGGTAACAGTCACTGAATACAGTCATTGAATACAGTCACTGAATAGTCACTGAATACTGTCACTGGTTATAGTCACTGATTCAGTCACTGGTTACAGTCATTGAATACAGTCACTGGTTACAGTCACTGAATACAGTCACTGGTTACAGTCACTGGTTACAGTCACTGGTTACAGTCACTAAATACAGTCACTGGTTACAGTCACTGAATACAGTCACTGGTTACAGTCACTGAATACAGTCACTGGTTACAGTCAATGAATACAGTCACTGAAAACAGTCACTGGTTACAGTCACAGTCACTGATTACAGTCACTGATTACAGTCACTGATTACAGTCACTCGTACAGTCACAGTTACTGATTACAGTCACTGGTTGGAGTCAGTGAATACAGTCACTGGTTACAGTCACTGGTTACAGTCACTGAATACAGTCACTGGTTACAGTCACTGGTTACAGTCACTGAATACAGTCACTGGTTACAGTCACTGGTTACAGTCACTGAATACAGTCATTGAATACAGTCACTGATTACAGTCACTGGTTGGAGTCAGTGAATACAGTCACTGGTTACAGTCACTGGTTACAGTCACTGAATACAGTCACTGGTTACAGTCACTGGTTACAGTCACTGAATACAGTCACTGGTTACAGTAACTGGTTACAGTCACTGAATACAGTCATTGAATACAGTCACTGAATACAGTCACTGGTTACAGTCACTGAATACAGTCACTGACAACAGTCACTGGTTACAGTCACTGGTAACAGTCACAGTCACTGATTACAGTCACAGTCACTGGTTACAGTCACTGGATACAGTCATTGAATACAATCACTGAATACAGTTACTGAATACAATCACTGAATACAGTCACTGGTTACAGTCACTGAATACAGTCACTGATTACAGTCATTGAATAGAGTCACTGGGTAAAGTCACTGAATAAAGTCGCTGGTTACAGTAACTAAATACAGTCACTGATTACAGTCACTTGTTACAGTCACTGAATACAGTCACTGGTTACAGTCACTGGTTACAGTAACTAAATACAGTCACTGATTACAGTAACTGGTACAGTCACTGCTTACAGTCAGTAAATACAGTCACTGGTACAGTCACTGGTTACAGTCACTGGTACAGTCACTGATTACAGTCACTGGTTACAGTCACTGGTTACAGTCACTGGTACAGTCACTGATTACAGTCACAGTCAGTGAATACAGTCACTGATTACAGTCACTGGTTACAGTTGCTGGCTACAGTCACTGAATACAGTCACTGAATACAGTCACTGGTACAGTCACTGGTTACAGTCACTGGTTACAGTCACTGAATACAGTTGCTGGCTACAGTCACTGATTACAGTCACTGATTACAGTCACAGTCACTGGTTACAGTCACTGGATACAGTCACTGATTACAGTCACTGATTACAGTCACAGTCACTGGTTACAGTCACTGGATACAGTCAGTGAATACAGTCACTGAAAACAGTCACTGGTTACAGTCACTGGTAACAGTCACAGTCACTGATTACAGTCACAGTCACTGGTTACAGTCACTGGATACAGTCATTGAATACAATCACTGAATACAGTTACTGAATACAATCACTGAATACAGTCACTGGTTACAGTCACTGGTAACAGTCACTGGTTACAGTCACTGAATACAGTCATTGAATACAGTCACTAAATACAGTCACTAAATACAGTCACTGAATACAGTCACTGATTACAGTCATTGAATAGAGTCACTGGGTAAAGTCACTGAATAAAGTCGCTGGTTACAGTAACTAAATACAGTCACTGATTACAGTCACTTGTTACAGTCACTGAATACAGTCACTGGTTACAGTAACTAAATACAGTCACTGATTACAGTAACTGGTACAGTCACTGCTTACAGTCAGTAAATACAGTCACTGGTACAGTCACTGGTTACAGTCACTGGTACAGTCACTGATTACAGTCACTGGTTACAGTCACTGGTTACAGTCACTGGTACAGTCACTGATTACAGTCACAGTCAGTGAATACAGTCACTGATTACAGTCACTGGTTACAGTTGCTGGCTACAGTCACTGAATACAGTCACTGAATACAGTCACTGGTTACAGTCACTGATTACAGTAACTGGTACAGTCACTGCTTACAGTCAGTAAATACAGTCACTGGTACAGTCACTGGTTACAGTCACTGGTTACAGTCACTGAATACAGTCACTGAATACAGTTGCTGGCTACAGTCACTGATTACAGTCACAGTCACTGGTTACAGTCACTGGATACAGTCACTGATTACAGTCACTGATTACAGTCACTGATTACAGTCACAGTCACTGGTTACAGTCACTGGATACAGTCAGTGAATACAGTCACTGATTACAGTCACTGATTACAATCACTGATTACAGTCACAGTCAGTGAATACAGTCACTGATTACAGTCATTGGTTAAAGTCACTAAATACAGTCAATGAATACAGTCGCTGGCTACAGTCACTGGCTACAGTCACTGATTACAGTCACTGATTACAGTCACTTATTACAGTCACAGTCACTGGTTACAGTCACTGGATACAGTCAGTGAATACAGTCACTAATTGCAATCAGTCACAGTCACTTATTACAGTCACAGTCACTGGTTACAGTCACTGGATACAGTCAGTGAATACAGTCACTGATTACAGTCACTGGTTACAGTCACTGATTACAGTCACTGATTACAGTCACAGTCAGTGAATACAGTCACTGGTTACAGTCACTGATTACAGTCACTGGTTACAGTCACTGGTTACAGTCACTGATTACAGTCACAGTCACTGAATACAGTCATTGAATACAGTTGCTGGCTACAGTCACTGATTACAGTCACTGATTACAGTCACTGATTACAGTCATAGTCACTGGTTACAGTCACTGGATACAGTCACTGATTACAGTCACTGATTGCAGTCACTGATTACAGTCACAGTCACTGGTTACAGTCACTGGATACAGTCAGTGAATACAGTCACTGATTACAGTCACTGATTACAATCACTGATTACAGTCACAGTCAGTGAATACAGTCACTGATTACAGTCACTGGTTAAAGTCACTAAATACAGTCAATGAATACAGTCGCTGGCTACAGTCATTGGCTACAGTCACTGATTACAGTCACTGATTACAGTCACTGATTACAGTCACAGTCACTGGATACAGTCAGTGAATACAGTTACTGATTACAATCAGTCACAGTCACTTATTACAGTCACAGTCACTGGTTACAGTCACTGGAAACAGTCAGTGAATACAGTCACTGACTACAGTCACTGGTTACAGTCACTGGTTACAGTCACTGATTACAGTCACAGTCAGTGAATACAGTCACTGAATACAGTCACTGGTTACAGTCACTGGTTACAGTCACTGATTACAGTCACTGGTTACAGTCACTGGTTACAGTCAATAATTACAGTCATTGAAGACAGTCACTGATTACAGTCACTGGTACAGTCACTGGTTACAGTCACTGATTACAGTCACTGGTTACAGTCAGTGAATACAGTCACTGCTTACAGTCACTGGTTACAGTTACTGAATACAGTCATTGAATACAGTCACTGAATACAGACGCTGGCTACAGTCACTGGTTACAGTCACTAAATACAGTCGCTGGCTACAGTCACTGGTTACAGTCACTGGTAACAGTCACTGAATACAGTCATTGAATACAGTCACTGAATAGTCACTGAATACAGTCACTGGTTACAGTCACTGGTTACAGTCACTGGTTACAGTCACTGAATACAGTCACTGGTTACAGTCACTGGTTACAGTCACTGGTTACAGTCACTGAATACAGTCACTGGTTACAGTCACTGAATGCAGTCACTGGTTACAGTCACTGGTTACAGTCACTAAATACAGTCACTGAATACAGTCACTGAATACAGTCACTGGTTACAGTCACTGGTTACAGTCACTGAATACAGTCACTGGTTACAGTCACTGAATACAGTCACTGGTTACAGTTACTGAATACAGTCACTGAAAACAGTCACTGGTTACAGTCACAGTCACTGATTACAGTCACTGATTACAGTCACTGATTACAGTCACTCGTACAATCACAGTTACTGATTACAGTCACTGGTTGGAGTCAGTGAATACAGTCACTGGTTACAGTCACTGGTTACAGTCACTGAATACAGTCACTGGTTACAGTCACTGGTTACAGTCACTGAATACAGTCACTGGTTACAGTCACTGAAAACAGTCACTGAATACAGTCATTGAATACAGTCACTGAATACAGTCACTGGTTACAGTCACTGAATACAGTCACTGAAAACAGTCACTGGTTACAGTCACTGGTAACAAGCACAGTCACTGATTACAGTCACAGTCACTGGTTACAGTCACTGGATACAGTCATTGAATACAGTCACTGAATACAGTTACTGAATACAATCACTGAATACAGTCACTGATTACAGTCACTGAATACAGTCACTGAATACAGTCACTGGTTAAAGTCACTGGTAACAGTCACTGGTTACAGTCAATAATTACAGTCATTGAATACAGTCACTGGTTACGTTCACTGAATACAGTCACTGATTAGTCACTGGTTACAGTCACTGGTAACAGTCACTGGTTACAGTCACTGAATACAGTCATTGAATACAGTCACTAAATACAGTCACTGAATACAGTCACTGATTGCAGTCATTGAATAGAGTCACTGGTTAAAGTCACTGAATAAAGTCGCTGGTTACAGTAACTAAATACAGTCACTGATTACAGTAACTGGTACAGTCACTGCTTACAGTCAGTAAATACAGTCACTGGTACAGTCACTGGTTACAGTCACTGGTACAGTCACTGATTACAGTCACTGGTTACAGTCACTGGTTACAGTCACTGGTACAGTCACTGATTACAGTCACAGTCAGTGAATACAGTCACTGATTACAGTCACTGGTTACAGTCACTGGTTACAGTTGTTGGCTACAGTCACTGAATACAGTCACTGAATACAGTCACTGGTTACAGTCACTGATTACAGTAACTGGTACAGTCACTGCTTACAGTCAGTAAATACAGTCACTGGTACAGTCACTGGTTACAGTCACTGGTTACAGTCACTGAATACAGTCACTGAATACAGTTGCTGGCTACAATCACTGATTACAGTCACTGATTACAGTCACAGTCACTGGTTACAGTCACTGATTACAGTCACTGATTACAGTCACAGTCACTGGTTACAGTCACTGGATACAGTCAGTGAATACAGTCACTGATTACAGTCACTGATTACAATCACTGATTACAGTCACAGTCAGTGAATACAGTCACTGATTACAGTCACTGGTTAAAGTCACTAAATACAGTCAATGAATACAGTCGCTGGCTACAGTCACTGGCTACAGTCACTGATTACAGTCACTGATTACAGTCACTGATTACAGTCACTTATTACAGTCACAGTCACTGGTTACAGTCACTGGATACAGTCAGTGAATACAGTCACTAATTGCAATCAGTCACAGTCACTTATTACAGTCACAGTCACTGGTTACAGTCACTGGATACAGTCAGTGAATACAGTCACTGATTACAGTCACTGGTTACAGTCACTGATTACAGTCACTGATTACAGTCACAGTCAGTGAATACAGTCACTGGTTAAAGTCACTGATTACAGTCACTGGTTACAGTCACTGGTTACAGTCACTGATTACAGTCACAGTCACTGAATACAGTCACTGGTTACAGTCACTGGTTACAGTCACTGAATACAGTCATTGAATACAGTTGCTGGCTACAGTCACTGATTACAGTCACTGATTACAGTTGCTGGCTACAGTCACTGATTACAGTCACTGATTACAGTCACTGATTACAGTCACTGATTACAGTCATAGTCACTGGTTACAGTCACTGGATACAGTCACTGATTACAGTCACTGATTACAGTCACAGTCACTGGTTACAGTCACTGGATACAGTCAGTGAATACAGTCACTGATTACAGTCACTGATTACAATCACTGATTACAGTCACAGTCAGTGAATACAGTCACTGATTACAGTCACTGGTTAAAGTCACTAAATACAGTCAATGAATACAGTCGCTGGCTACAGTCATTGGCTACAGTCACTGATTACAGTCACTGATTACAGTAACTGATTACAGTCACTGATTACAGTCACAGTCACTGGTTACAGTCACTGGATACAGTCAGTGAATACAGTTACTGATTACAATCAGTCACAGTCACTGGTTACAGTCACAGTCACTGGTTACAGTCACTGGAAACAGTCAGTGAATACAGTCACTGACTACAGTCACTGGTTACAGTCACTGGTTACAGTCACTGATTACAGTCACAGTCAGTGAATACAGTCACTGAATACAGTCACTGGTTACAGTCACTGGTTACAGTCACTGATTACAGTCACTGATTACAGTCACTTGTTACAGTCACTGAATACAGTCACTGGTTACAGTCACTGGTTACAGTCAATAATTACAGTCATTGAAGACAGTCACTGATTACAGTCACTGGTACAGTCACTGGTTACAGTCACTGATTACAGTCACTGGTTACAGTCAGTGAATACAGTCACTGCTTACAGTCACTGGTTACAGTTACTGAATACAGTCATTGAATACAGTCACTGAATACAGACGCTGGCTACAGTCACTGGTTACAGTCACTAAATACAGTCGCTGGCTACAGTCACTGGTTACAGTCCCTGGTAACAGTCACTGAATACAGTCATTGAATACAGTCACTGAATAGTCACTGAATACTGTCACTGGTTATAGTCACTGATTCAGTCACTGGTTACAGTCACTGGTTACAGTCACTGAATACAGTCACTGGTTACAGTCACTGGTTACAGTCACTGAATACAGTCACTGGTTACAGTCACTGAATGCAGTCACTGGTTACAGTCACTGGTTACAGTCACTGAATACAGTCACTGAATACAGTCACTGGTTACAGTCACTGGTTACAGTCACTGAATACAGTCACTGAATACAGTCACTAGTTACAGTTACTGGTTACAGTCACTAAATACAGTCGCTGGCTACAGTCACTGGTTATAGTCACTGGTAACAGTCACTGAATACAGTCATTGAATACAGTCACTGAATAGTCACTGAATACTGTCACTGGTTATAGTCACTGATTCAGTCACTGGTTACAGTCACTGGTTACAGTCACTGAATACAGTCACTGGTTACAGTCACTGGTTACAGTCACTGAATACAGTCACTGGTTACATTCACTGAATGCAGTCACTGGTTACATTCACTGAATGCAGTCACTGGTTACAGTCACTAAATACAGTCACTGAATACAGTCACTGAATACAGTCACTGGTTACAGTCACTGGTTACAGTCACTGAATACAGTCACTGGTTACAGTCACTGAATACAGTCACTGGTTACAGTTACTGAATACAGTAATTGAATAGAGTCACTGGTTAAAGTCACTGAATAAAGTCGCTGGCTACAGTCACTGGTCACAGTCACTGAATACAGTCACTGGTTACAGTCACTGAATACAGTCACTGGTTACAGTCACTGGTTACAGTAACTAAATACAGTCACTGATTACAGTCACTGGTACAGTCACTGGTTACAGTCACTGATTACAGTAACTGGTACAGTCACTGCTTACAGTCAGTAAATACAGTCACTGGTACAGTCACTGGTTACAGTCACTGGTTACAGTCACTGGTACAGTCACTGGTTACAGTCACTGATTACAGTCACAGTCAGTGAATAGAATCACTGATTACAGTCACTGGTTACAGTCACTGGTTACAGTTGCTGGCTACAGTCACTGAAAACAGTCACTGAATACAGTCACTGGTTACAGTCACTGGTAACAGTCACTGGTTACAGTCAATGATTACAGTCATTGAATACAGTCACTGGTTACATTCACTGAATACAGTCACTGGTTACGTTCACTGAATACAGTCACTGATTAGTCACTGGTTACAGTCACTGGTTACAGTCACTGAATACAGTCATTGAATACAGTTGCTGGCTACAGTCACTGATTACAGTCACTGAATACAGTCACTGGTTACAGTCACTGGTTACAGCCACAGTCACTGGTTACAGTCACTGGATACAGTCACTGATTACAGTCACTGATTACAGTCACTGATTACAGTCACAGTCACTGGATACAGTCAGTGAATACAGTCACTGATTACAGTCACTCATTACAATCACTGATTACAGTCACAGTCAGTGAATACAGTCACTGATTACAGTCACTGATTACAGTCACTGAATACAGTCACTGGATACAGCCACTGATTACAGTCACTGAATACAGTCACTGGTTACAGTCACTGGTTACAGTCACTAAATACAGTCACTGAATACAGTCACTGAATACAGTCACTGGATACAGCCACTGATTACAGTCACTGAATACAGTCAATGGTTACAGTCACTGGTTAAAGTCACTAAATACAGTCAATGAATACAGTCGCTGGCTACAGTCACTGGCTACAGTCACTGATTACAGTCACTGATTACAGTCAATGATTACAGTCACAGTCAGTGAATACAGTCACTGGTTAAAGTCACTGATTACAGTCACTGGTTACAGTCACTGGTTACAGTCACTGATTACAGTCACAGTCACTGAATACAGTCACTGGTTACAGTCACTGGTTACAGTCACTGAATACAGTCATTGAATACAGTTGCTGGCTACAGTCACTGATTACAGTTGCTGGCTACAGTCACTGATTACAGTCACTGATTACAGTCACTGATTACAGTCACTGATTACAGTCATAGTCACTGGTTACAGTCACTGGATACAGTCACTGATTACAGTCACTGATTACAGTCACAGTCACTGGTTACAGTCACTGGATACAGTCAGTGAATACAGTCACTGATTACAGTCACTGATTACAATCACTAATTACAGTCACAGTCAGTGAATACAGTCACTGATTACAGTCACTGGTTAAAGTCACTAAATACAGTCACTGATTACAGTCACAGTCACTGGTTACAGTCACTGGATACAGTCAGTGAATACAGTTACTGATTACAATCAGTCACAGTCACTGATTACAGTCACAGTCACTGGTTACAGTCACTGGAAACAGTCAGTGAATACAGTCACTGACTACAGTCACTGGTTACAGTCACTGGTTACAGTCACTGATTACAGTCACAGTCAGTGAATACAGTCACTGAATACAGTCACTGGTTACAGTCACTGGTTACAGTCACTGATTACAGTCACTGATTACAGTCACTTGTTACAGTCACTGAATACAGTCACTGGTTACAGTCACTGGTTACAGTCAATAATTACAGTCATTGAAGACAGTCACTGATTACAGTCACTGATTACAGTCACTGGTACAGTCACTGGTTACAGTTACTGATTACAGTCACTGGTTACAGTCAGTGAATACAGTCACTGCTTACAGTCACTGGTTACAGTTACTGAATACAGTCATTGAATACAGTCACTGAATACAGACGCTGGCTACAGTCACTGGTTACAGTCACTAAATACAGTCGCTGGCTACAGTCACTGGTTACAGTCACTGGTAACAGTCACTGAATACAGTCATTGAATACAGTCACTGAATAGTCACTGAATACTGTCACTGGTTATAGTCACTGATTCAGTCACTGGTTACAGTCACTGGTTACAGTCACTGAATACAGTCACTGGTTACAGTCACTGGTTACAGTCACTGAATACAGTCACTGGTTACAGTCACTGAATGCAGTCACTGGTTACAGTCACTGGTTACAGTCACTGAATACAGTCACTGAATACAGTCACTGGTTACAGTCACTGATTACAGTCACTGAATACAGTCACTGGTTAAAGTTACTGGTTACAGTCACTAAATACAGTCGCTGGCTACAGTCACTGATTACAGTCACTGAATACAGTCACTGAATACAGTCATTGAATACAGTCACTGAATAGTCACTGAATACTGTCACTGGTTATAGTCACTGATTCAGTCACTGGTTACAGTCACTGGTTACAGTCACTGAATACAGTCACTGGTTACAGTCACTGGTTACAGTCACTGAATACAGTCACTGGTTACATTCACTGAATGCAGTCACTGGTTACAGTCACTAAATACAGTCACTGAATACAGTCACTGAATACAGTCACTGGTTACAGTCACTGTTTACAGTCACTGAATACAGTCACTGGTTACAGTCACTGAATACAGTCACTGGTTACAGTTACTGAATACAGTCACTGAAAACAGTCACTGGTTACAGTCACAGTCACTGATTACAGTCACTGATTACAGTCACTCGTACAGTCACAGTTACTGATTACAGTCACTGGTTGGAGTTAGTGAATACAGTCACTGGTTACAGTCACTGGTTACAGTCACTGAATACAGTCACTGGTTACAGTCACTGGTTACAGTCACTGAATACAGTCACTGAATACAGTCACTGGTTACAGTCACTGAATACAGTCACTGGTTACAGTCACTGGTTACAGTCACTGAATACAGTCATTGAATACATTCACTGAAAACAGTCACTGGTTACAGTCACTGGATACAGTCATTGAATACAGTCACTGAATACAGTTACTGAATACAATCACTGAATACAGTCACTGATTACAGTCACTGAATACAGTCACTGAATACAGTCACTGGTTACAGTCAATAATTACAGTCATTGAATACAGTCACTGGTTACGTTCACTGAATACAGTCACTGATTAGTCACTGGTTACAGTCACTGGTAACAGTCACTGATTACAGTCACTGGTTACAGTCACTGATTACAGTCACAGTCACTGAATACAGTCACTGGTTACAGTCACTGGTTACAGTCACTGGTTACAGTCACTGAATACAGTCATTGAATACAGTTGCTGGCTACAGTCACTGATTACAGTCACTGATTACAGTCACTGATTACAGTCACTGATTACAGTCACTGATTACAGTCACAGTCACTGGTTACAGTCACTGGATACAGTCACTGATTACAGTCACTGATTACAGTCACTGATTACAGTCACAGTCACTGGTTACAGTCACTGGATACAGTCAGTGAATACAGTCACTGATTACAGTCACTGATTACAATCACTGATTACAGTCACAGTCAGTGAATACAGTCACTGATTACAGTCACTGGTTAAAGTCACTAAATACAGTCAATGAATACAGTCGCTGGCTACAGTCACTGGCTACAGTCACTGATTACAGTCACTGATTACAGTCACTTATTACAGTCACAGTCACTGGTTACAGTCACTGGATACAGTCAGTGAATACAGTCACTAATTGCAATCAGTCACAGTCACTTATTACAGTCACAGTCACTGGTTACAGTCACTGGTTACAGTCAGTGAATACAGTCACTGATTACAGTCACTGATTACAGTCACTGGTTACAGTCACTGATTACAGTCACAGTCAGTGAATACAGTCACTGGTTACAGTCACTGATTACAGTCACTGGTTACAGTCACTGGTTACAGTCACTGAATACAGTCATTGAATACAGTTGCTGGCTACAGTCACTGATTACAGTCACAGTCACTGGTTACAGTCACTGGATACAGTCACTGATTACAGTCACTGATTACAGTCACTGATTACAGTCACAGTCACTGGTTACAGTCACTGGATACAGTCAGTGAATACAGTCACTGATTACAATCACTGATTACAGTCACAGTCACTGGTTACAGTCACTGGATACAGTCAGTGAATACAGTTACTGATTACAATCAGTCACAGTCACTTATTACAGTCACAGTCACTGGTTACAGTCACTGGAAACAGTCAGTGAATACAGTCACTGGTTACAGTCACTGGTTACAGTCACTGATTACAGTCACAGTCAGTGAATACAGTCACTGAATACAATCACTGGTTACAGTCACTGGTTACAGTCACTGATTACAGTCACTGATTACAGTCACTGATTACAGTCACTTGTTACAGTCACTGAATACAGTCACTGGTTACAGTCACTGGTTACAGTCAATAATTACAGTCATTGAAGACAGTCACTGATTACAGTCACTCGTACAGTCACTGGTTACAGTCACTGATTACAGTCACTGGTTACAGTCAGTGAATACAGTCACTGCTAACAGTCACTGGTTACAGTTACTGAATACAGTCATTGAATACAGTCACTGAATACAGACGCTGGCTACAGTCACTGGTTACAGTCACTAAATACAGTCGCTGGCTACAGTCACTGGTTACAGTCACTGGTAACAGTCACTGAATACAGTCATTGAATACAGTCACTGAATAGTCACTGAATACTGTCACTGGTTATAGTCACTGATTCAGTCACTGGTTATAGTCACTGATTACAGTCACTGATTACAGTCACTCAAAACAGTCACTGGTTACAGTCACTGAATACAGTCACTGGTTACAGTCACTGGTTACAGTCACTGAATACAGTCACTGGTTACAGTCACTGAATACAGTCACTGGTTACAGTCACTGAATACAGTCACTGAATACAGTCACTGGTTACAGTCACTGAATACAGTCACTGGTTACAGTCACTGAATACAGTCACTGAATACAGTCACTGGTTACAGTCACTGAATACAGTCACTGTTTACAGTCACTGAATACAGTCACTGGTTACAGTCACTGAATACAGTCACTGAATACAGTCACTAGTTACAGTCACTGAATACAGTCACTGTTTACAGTCACTGAATACAGTCACTGAATACAGTCACTAGTTACAGTCACTGAATACAGTCACTGTTTACAGTCACTGAATACAGTCACTGATTCAGTCACTGATTACAGTCACAGTCACTGGTTACAGTCACTGGTTACAGTCACTGGTTACAGTCACTGAATACAGTCATTGAATACAGCCATTGAATAAAGTCATTGAATAAAGTCACTGATTACAGTCACTGGCTACAGTCACAGTCACTAAATACAGTCACTGAATACAGTCATTGAATACATTCACTGGTTACAGTCACTGAATACAGTCACTGAAAACAGTCATTGAATACAGTCATTGAATAAAGTCACTGATTACAGTCACTGGCTACAGTCACAGTCACTGATTACAATCACTCATTACAGTCATTGAATACATTCACTGGTTACAGTCACTGAATACAGTCACTGAAAACAGTCATTGAATACAGTCATTGAATAAAGTCACTGATTACAGTCACTGGCTACAGTCACAGTCACTGATTACAATCACTCATTACAGTCACTGATTACAGTCACTGGTACAGTGATTACAGTCACTGGTTACAGTCATTGAATAAAGTCACTGATTACAGTCACTGGCTACAGTGACAGTCACTAAATACAGTCACTGAATACAGTCATTGAATACAGTCACTGGTTACATTCACTGGTTACAGTCACTGAATACAGTCACTGAAAACAGTCATTGAATATAGTCATTGAATAAAGTCACTGATTACAGTCACTGGCTACAGTCACAGTCACTGATTACAATCACTGATTACAGTCACTGATTACAGTCACTGATTACAGTCACTGGTTACAGTCACTGGTTACAGTCACTGAATACAGTCGCTGATTACAGTCACTGGTTACAGTCACTGGTTACAGTCATTAGTCATACAGTCACTGATTACAGTCACAGTCACTGATTACAGTCACTGGATACAGTCACTGAATACAGTCATTGAATACAGTCACTGGTTACATTCACTGAATACAGTCACTGAATACAGTCACTGAAAACAGTAATTGAATACAGTCATTGAATAAAGTCACTGGTTACAGTCACTGGCTACAGTCACAGTCACTGATTACAATCACTCATTACAGTCACTGATTACAGTCACTGGTTACAGTCACTGGTTACAGTCATTAGTCATACAGTCACTGATTACAGTCACAGTCACTGATTACAGTCACTGGTTACAGTCATTGAATAAAGTCACTGATTACAGTCACTGGCTACAGTCACAGTCACTAAATACAGTCACTGAATACAGTCACTGGTTACAGTCATTGAATAAAGTCACTGATTACAGTCACTGGCTACAGTCACAGTCACTAAATACAGTCACTGAATACAGTTATTGAATACAGTCACTGGTTACATTCACTGGTTACAGTCACTGAATACAGTCACTGAAAACAGTCATTGAATACAGTCATTGAATAAAGTCACTGATTGCAGTCACTGGCTACAGTCACAGTCACTGATTACAATCACTGATTACAGTCACTGATTACAGTCACTGGTACAGTCACTGGTTACAGTCACTGGTTACAGTCACTGAATACAGTCACTGAATACAGTCACTGAATACAGTCATTAGTCATACAGTCACTGATTACAGTCACTGGTTACAGTCACTGAATACAGTCATTGAATACAGTCACTGGTTACATTCACTGAATACAGTCACTGGTTACATTCACTGAATACAGTCACTGATTACAGTCATTGAATACAGTCATTGAATACAGTCACTGGTTACATTCACTGAATACAGTCACTGAATACAGTCACTGAATACAGTCACTGGTTACAGTCATTGAATACCATCATTGAATACAGTCACTGGTTACAGTCACTGGTTAAAGTCACTGAATACAGTCACTAGTTACAGTCATTAGTCATACAGTCACTATATACAATCACTGGTTACAGTCACTGACTACAGTGACTAAATACAATCACTGGTTACAGTCACTGACTACAGTCACTGGTTACAGTCATTAGTCATTACAGTCACAGTCACTGATTACAGTCACTGACTACAGTGACTAAATACAATCACTGGTTACAGTCACTGACTACAGTCACTGGTTACAGTCATTAGTCATTACAGTCACAGTCACTGATTACAGTCACTGGTTACAGTCATTGAATAGAGTCACTGGTTAAAGTCACTGAATACAGTCGCTGGCTACAGTCACTGGTCACAGTCACTGAATACAGTCACTGATTACAGTCACTGGTACAGTCACTGGTTACAGTCACTGATTACAGTCACTGGTTACAGTCACTGGTAACAGTCACTGGTTACAGTCACTGATTACAGTCACTGATTACAATCACTGATTACAGTCACAGTCAGTGAATACAGTCACTGGTTACAGTCACTGGTTACAGTCACTGAATACAGTCACTGGTTACAGTCACTGGTTACAGTCACTGGTTACAGTCACTGATTCAGTCACTGGTTACAGTCAATGAATACAGTCATTGAATACAGTCACTGAATAGTCACTGAATACAGTCACTGGTTATAGTCACTGATTCAGTCACTGGTTATAGTCACTGATTACAGTCACTGATTACAGTCACTGAATACAGTCACTGGTTACAGTCACTGAATACAGTCACTGAATACAGTCACTGGTTACAGTCACTGAATACAGTCACTGGTTACAGTCACTGGTTACAGTAACTGAATACAGTCACTGGTTACAGTCACTGAATACAGTCACTGATTACAGTCACTGAACACAGTCACTGAATACAGTCACTGATTACAGTCACTGGTTACAGTCACTGAATACAGTCACTGGTTACAGTCACTGGTTACAGTCACTGATTCAGTCACTGAGTACAGTCACTGAATACAGTCACTGGTTACAGTCACTGGTTACAGTCACTGAATACAGTCATTGAATACAGTCACTGAATAGTCACTGAATACAGTCACTGGTTATAGTCACTGATTCAGTCACTGGTTATAGTCACTGATTACAGTCACTGATTACAGTCACTGAATACAGTCACTGAATACAGTCACTGGTTACAGTCACTGAATACAGTCACTGGTTACAGTCACTGAATACAGTCACTGGTTACAGTCACTGAATACAGTCACTGGTTACAGTCACTGAAAACAGTCACTGAATACAGTCACTGGTTACAGTCACTGGTTACAGTCACTGAATACAGTCACTGAATACAGTCACTGGTTACAGTCACTGAATACAGTCACTGATTACAGTCACTGAATACAGTCACTGGTTACAGTCACTGAATACAGTCACTGAATACAGTCACAGGTTACAGTCACTGAATACAGTCACTGTTTACAGTCACTGAATACAGTCACTGGTTACAGTCTCTGAATACAGTCACTAGTTACAGTCACTGAATGCAGTCACTGTTTACAGTCACTGAATACAGTCACTGAATACAGTCACTAGTTACAGTCACTGAATACAGTCACTGTTTACAGTCACTGAATACAGTCACTGGTTACAGTCACTGAATACAGTCACTGGTTACAGTCACTGAATACAGTCACTAGTTACAGTCACTGAATGCAGTCACTGTTTACAGTCACTGAATACAGTCACTGATTCAGTCACTGAATACAGTCATTGAATACAGTCATTGAATAAAGTCATTGAATAAAGTCATTGAATAAAGTCACTGATTACAGTCACTGGCTACAGTCACAGTCACTGAATACAGTCATTGAATACATTCACTGGTTACAGTCACTGAATACAGTCACTGAAAACAGTCATTGAATAAAGTCACTGATTACAGTCACTGGCTACAGTCATAGTCACTGATTACAATCACTCATTACAGTCACTGATTACAGTCACTGGTACAGTCACTGGTTACAGTCACTGGTTACAGTCATTAGTCATACAGTCACTGATTACAGTCACAGTCACTGATTACAGTCACTGGTTACAGTCATTGAATAAAGTCACTGATTACAGTCACTGGCTACAGTCACTGAATACAGTCACTGAATACAGTCACTAGTTACAGTCACTGAATGCAGTCACTGTTTACAGTCACTGAATACAGTCACTGAATACAGTCACTAGTTACAGTCACTGAATACAGTCACTGTTTACAGTCACTGAATACAGTCACTGATTACAGTCACTGAATACAGTCACTGGTTACAGTCACTGGTTACAGTCACTGGTTACATTCACTGAATACAGTCACTGATTACAGTCATTGAATACAGTCATTGAATACAGTCACTGGTTACATTCACTGAATACAGTCACTGAATACAGTCACTGAATACAGTCACTGGTTACAGTCACTGAATACAGTCACTGTTTACAGTCACTGAATACAGTCACTGGTTACAGTCTCTGAATACAGTCACTAGTTACAGTCACTGAATGCAGTCACTGTTTACAGTCACTGAATACAGTCACTGAATACAGTCACTAGTTACAGTCACTGAATACAGTCACTGTTTACAGTCACTGAATACAGTCACTGGTTACAGTCACTGAATACAGTCACTGGTTACAGTCACTGAATACAGTCATTGAATACAGTCACTGGTTACATTCACTGAATACAGTCACTGAATACAGTCACTGAATACAGTCACTGGTTACAGTCACTGAATACAGTCACTGTTTACAGTCACTGAATACAGTCACTGGTTACAGTCTCTGAATACAGTCACTAGTTACAGTCACTGAATGCAGTCACTGTTTACAGTCACTGAATACAGTCACTGAATACAGTCACTAGTTACAGTCACTGAATACAGTCACTGTTTACAGTCACTGAATACAGTCACTGGTTACAGTCACTGAATACAGTCACTGGTTACAGTCACTGAATACAGTCACTAGTTACAGTCACTGAATGCAGTCACTGTTTACAGTCACTGAATACAGTCACTGATTCAGTCACTGAATACAGTCATTGAATACAGTCATTGAATAAAGTCATTGAATAAAGTCACTGATTACAGTCACTGGCTACAGTCACAGTCACTAAATACAGTCACTGAATACAGTCATTGAATACATTCACTGGTTACAGTCACTGAATACAGTCACTGAAAACAGTCATTGAATAAAGTCACTGATTACAGTCACTGGCTACAGTCACAGTCACTGATTACAATCACTCATTACAGTCACTGATTACAGTCACTGGTACAGTCACTGGTTACAGTCACTGGTTACAGTCATTAGTCATACAGTCACTGATTACAGTCACAGTCACTGATTACAGTCACTGGTTACAGTCATTGAATAAAGTCACTGATTACAGTCACTGGCTACAGTCACTGAATACAGTCACTGAATACAGTCACTGAATACAGTCACTGGTTACAGTCACTGGTTACAGTCACTGATTCAGTCACTGAGTACAGTCACTGAATACAGTCACTGGTTACAGTCACTGGTTACAGTCACTGAATACAGTCATTGAATACAGTCACTGAATAGTCACTGTGTCACTGATACAGCACTGGTATAGTCACTGGTTCAGTCACTGGTTACACTCACTGGTTACAGTCACTGATTACAGTCACTGAATACAGTCACTGAATACAGTCACTGGTTACAGTCACTGAATACAGTCACTGGTTACAGTCACTGAATACAGTCACTGGTTACAGTCACTGAATACAGTCACTGGTTACAGTCACTGAATACAGTCACTGAATACAGTCACTGGTTACAGTCACTGAATACAGTCACTGGTTACAGTCACTGAATACAGTCACTGGTTACAGTCACTGAATACAGTCACTAGTTACAGTCACTGAATGCAGTCACTGTTTACAGTCACTGAATACAGTCACTGAATACAGTCACTGGTTACAGTCACTGAATACAGTCACTGAATACAGTCACTGGTTACAGTCACTGAATACAGTCACTGTTTACAGTCACTGAATACAGTCACTGGTTACAGTCACTGAATACAGTCACTAGTTACAGTCACTGAATGCAGTCACTGTTTACAGTCACTGAATACAGTCACTGAATACAGTCACTAGTTACAGTCACTGAATACAGTCACTGTTTACAGTCACTGAATACAGTCACTGGTTACAGTCACTGAATACAGTCACTGGTTACAGTCACTGAATACAGTCACTAGTTACAGTCACTGAATGCAGTCACTGTTTACAGTCACTGAATACAGTCACTGATTAAGTCACTGAATACAGTCATTGAATAAAGTCATTGAATAAAGTCACTGATTACAGTCACTGGCTACAGTCACAGTCAATAAATACAGTCACTGAATACAGTCATTGAATACATTCACTGGTTACAGTCACTGAATACAGTCACTGAAAACAGTCATTGAATAAAGTCACTGATTACAGTCACTGGCTACAGTCACAGTCACTGATTACAATCACTCATTACAGTCACTGATTACAGTCACTGGTACAGTCACTGGTTACAGTCACTGGTTACAGTCATTAGTCATACAGTCACTGATTACAGTCACAGTCACTGATTACAGTCACTGGTTACAGTCATTGAATAAAGTCACTGATTACAGTCACTGGCTACAGTCACTGAATACAGTCACTGAATACAGTCACTAGTTACAGTCACTGAATGCAGTCACTGTTTACAGTCACTGAATACAGTCACTGAATACAGTCACTAGTTACAGTCACTGAATACAGTCACTGTTTACAGTCACTGAATACAGTCACTGATTCAGTCACTGATTACAGTCACAGTCAGTGTTTACAGTCACTGGTTACAGTCACTGGTTACAGTCACTGAATACAGTCACTGAATACAGTCATTGAATACAGTCATTGAATACAGTCATTGAATAAAGTCACTGATTACAGTCACTGGCTACAGTCACTGGTTACAGTCACAGTCACTAAATACAGTCACTGAATACATTCACTGGTTACAGTCACTGAATACAGTCACTGAAAACAGTCATTGAATACAGTCATTGAATAAAGTCACTGATTACAGTCACTGGCTACAGTCACAGTCACTGATTACAGTCACTGATTACAGTCACTGATTACAGTCACTGGTACAGTCACTGGTTACAGTCACTGAATACAGTCACTGAATACAGTCACTGATTACAGTCACTGGTTACAGTCACTGGTTACAGTCATTAGTCATACAGTCACTGATTACAGTCACTGGTTACAGTCATTGAATACAGTCATTGAATACAGTCACTGGTTACATTCACTGAATACAGTCACTGATTACAGTCACTGAATACAGTCACTGAATACAGTCACTGAATACAGTCATTGAATACCATCATTGAATACAGTCACTGGTTACAGTCACTGGTTACAGTCACTGAATACAGTCACTGGTTACAGTCACTGAATACAGTCACTGAATACAGTCACTGAATACAGTCACTGATTACAGTCACTGGTTACAGTCACTGATTACAGTCACTGGTTACAGTCACTGAATACAGTCACTGATTACAGTCACTGAATACAGTCACTGAATACAGTCACTGGTTACAGTCACTGGTTACAGTCACTGGTTACAGTCACTGATTACAGTCACTGAATACAGTCACTGGTTACAGTCACTGGTTACAGTCACTGAATACAGTCACTGAATACAGTCACTGAATACAGTCACTGAATACAGTCACTGGTTACAGTCACTGATTATAGTCACTGGTACAGTCACTGATTACAGTCACTGAATACAGTCACTGAATACAGTCACTGAATACAGTCACTGGTTACAGTCACTGAATACAGTCACTGGTTACAGTCACTGAATACAGTCACTGGTTACAGTCACTGGTTACAGTCACTGATTACAGTCACTGATTACAGTCACTGATTACAGTCACTGATTACAGTCACTGAATACAGTCACTGAATACAGTCACTAGTTACAGTCACTGAATACAGTCACTGTTTACAGTCACTGAATACAGTCATTGAATACAGTCACTGTTTACAGTCACTGAATACAGTCACTGGTTACAGTCACTGAATACAGTCACTGAATACAGTCACTGGTTACAGTCACTGAATACAGCCACTGAATACAGTCACTGAATAGTCACTGAATACAGTCACTGGTTATAGTCACTGATTCAGTCACTGGTTATAGTCACTGATTACAGTCACTGATTACAGTCACTGAATACAGTCACTGATTACAGTCACTGGTTACAGTCACTGAATACAGTCACTGGTTACAGTCACTGGTTACAGTCACTGATTCAGTCACTGAGTACAGTCACTGAATACAGTCACTGGTTACAGTCACTGAATACAGTCACTGGTTACAGTCACTGAATACAGTCACTGAATACAGTCACTGAATACAGTCACTGATTACAGTCACTGGTTACAGTCAATGATTACAGTCACTGGTTACATTCACTGAATACAGTCACTGATTAGTCACTGGTTACAGTCACTGAATACAGTCACTGAATACAGTCACTGGTTACAGTCACTGGTTACAGTCACTGATTCAGTCACTGAGTACAGTCACTGAATACAGTCACTGGTTACAGTCACTGGTTACAGTCACTGAATACAGTCATTGAATACAGTCACTGAATAGTCACTGAATACAGTCACTGGTTATAGTCACTGATTCAGTCACTGGTTATAGTCACTGATTACAGTCACTGATTACAGTCACTGAATACAGTCACTGAATACAGTCACTGGTTACAGTCACTGAATACAGTCACTGGTTACAGTCACTGAATACAGTCACTGGTTACAGTCACTGAATACAGTCACTGAATACAGTCACTGAATACAGTCACTGGTTACAGTCACTGAATACAGTCACTGAATACAGTCACTGGTTACAGTCACTGGTTACAGTCACTGAATACAGTCACTGAATACAGTCACTGGTTACAGTCACTGAATACAGTCACTGATTACAGTCACTGAATACAGTCACTGGTTACAGTCACTGAATACAGTCACTGAATACAGTCACTGGTTACAGTCACTGAATACAGTCACTGTTTACAGTCACTGAATACAGTCACTGGTTACAGTCACTGAATACAGTCACTAGTTACAGTCACTGAATACAGTCACTGTTTACAGTCACTGAATACAGTCACTGAATACAGTCACTGGTTACAGTCACTGAATACAGTCACTGTTTACAGTCACTGAATACAGTCACTGGTTACAGTCACTGAATACAGTCACTGATTACAGTCACTGAATACAGTCACTAGTTACAGTCACTGAATGCAGTCACTGTTTACAGTCACTGAATACAGTCACTGATTCAGTCACTGAATACAGTCATTGAATACAGTCATTGAATAAAGTCATTGAATAAAGTCACTGATTACAGTCACTGGCTACAGTCACAGTCACTAAATACAGTCACTGAATACAGTCATTGAATACATTCACTGGTTACAGTCACTGAATACAGTCACTGAAAACAGTCATTGAATAAAGTCACTGATTAAGTCACTGGCTACTCACAGTCACTGATTACAGTCACTGATTACAGTCACTGATTACAGTCACTGGTTACAGTCACTGGTTACAGTCATTAGTCATACAGTCACTGATTACAGTCACAGTCACTGATTACAGTCACTGGTTACAGTCATTGAATAAAGTCACTGATTACAGTCACTGGCTACAGTCACTGAATACAGTCACTGAATACAGTCACTAGTTACAGTCACTGAATGCAGTCACTGTTTACAGTCACTGAATACAGTCACTGAATACAGTCACTAGTTACAGTCACTGAATACAGTCACTGTTTACAGTCACTGAATACAGTCACTGATTCAGTCACTGATTACAGTCACAGTCAGTGTTTACAGTAACTGGTTACAGTCACTGGTTACAGTCACTGAATACAGTCACTGAATACAGTCATTGAATACAGTCATTGAATACAGTCATTGAATAAAGTCATTGAATAAAGTCACTGATTACAGTCACTGGCTACAGTCACTGGCTACAGTCACAGTCACTAAATACAGTCACTGAATACATTCACTGGTTACAGTCACTGAATACAGTCACTGAAAACAGTCATTGAATACAGTCACTGAATACAGTCACTGATTACAGTCACTGGATTACAGTCACTGATTACAGTCACTCATTACAGTCACTGATTACAGTCACTGGTTAAAGTCACTGGTTACAGTCACTAGTATACAGTCACTGATTACAGTCACAGTCATGTTACAGTCATTGAATACAGTCACTGATTACAGTCACTGGCTACAGTCACATACAATACAGTCACTGAATACAGTCATTGAATACAGTCACTGGTTACATTCACTGGTTACAGTCACTGAATACAGTCACTGAAAACAGTCATTGAATACAGTCATTGAATAAAGTCACTGATTACAGTCACTGGCTACAGTCACAGTCACTGATTACAGTCACTGATTACAGTCACTGATTACAGTCACTGATTACAGTCACTGGTACAGTCACTGGTTACAGTCACTGGTTACAGTCACTGAATACAGTCACTGAATACAGTCACTGAATACAGTCACTGGTTACAGTCACTGAATACAGTCACTGGTTACAGTCACTGAATACAGTCATTGAATACAGTCACTGGTTACAGTCACTGAATACAGTCACTGGTTACAGTCACTGAATACAGTCACTGATTACAGTCACTGAATACAGTCATTGAATACAGTCACTGGTTACATTCACTGAATACAGTCACTGGATACAGTCATTGAATACAGTCACTGAATACAGTTACTGAATACAATCACTGAATACAGTCACTGATTACAGTCACTGAATACAGTCACTAGTTACAGTCACTGAATACAGTCACTGTTTACAGTCACTGAATACAGTCACTGATTACAGTCACTGGTTACAGTCACTGATTACAGTCACTGATTACAGTCACAGTCACTGTTTACAGTCACTGGTTACAGTCACTGGTTACAGTCACTGAATACAGTCATTGAATACAGTCATTGAATAAAGTCATTGAATAAAGTCACTGGCTACAGTCACAGTCACTAAATACAGTCACTGAATACAGTCATTGAATACAGTCACTGGTTACAGTCACTGGTTACAGTCACTGAATACAGTCACTGAATACAGTCACTGAATACAGTCATTGAATAAAGTCACTGATTACAGTCACTGGCTACAGTCACAGTCACTGATTACAATCACTCATTACAGTCACTGATTACAGTCACTGGTTACAGTCACTGAATACAGTCACTGATTACAGTCACTGAATACAGTCACTTGTTACACTCACTGGTTACAGTCACTGGTACAGTCAATGGTTACAGTCACTGATTATAGTCACTGGTACAGTCACTGGTTACAGTCACTGGTTACAGTCACTGGATACAGTCACTGAATACAGTCACTGAATACAGTCACTGAATACAGTCACTGATTACAGTCACTGAATACAGTCACTGATTACAGTCACTGACTACAGTCACTGGTTACAGTCATTGAATACCATCATTGAATACAGTCACTGGTTACAGTCACTGGTTAAAGTCACTGAATACAGTCACTGGTACAGTCACTGGTTACAGTCAGTGAATACAGTCACTGGTTACAGTCACTGGTTACAGTCACTGAATACAGTCACTGGTTACAGTCACTGAATACAGTCACTGATTACAGTCACTGAATACAGTCACTGAATACAGTCACTGGTTACACTCACTGGTTACAGTCACTGATTACAGTCACTGATTACAGTCACTGAATACAGTCACTGAATACAGTCACTAGTTACAGTCACTGAATACAGTCACTGTTTACAGTCACTGAATACAGTCATTGAATACAGTCACTGTTTACAGTCACTGAATACAGTCACTGGTTACAGTCACTGAATACAGTCACTGAATACAGTCACTGGTTACAGTCACTGAATACAGTCACTGAATACAGTCACTGTTTACAGTCACTGGTTACAGTCACTGAATACAGTCACTGATTACAGTCACTGGTTACAGTCACTGGTAACAGTCACAGTCACTGATTACAGTCACTGGTTACAGTCAATAATTACAGTCATTGAATACAGTCACTGGTTACGTTCACTGAATACAGTCACTGAATACAGTCACTGAAAACAGTCATTGAATACAGTCATTGAATAAAGTCACTGATTACAGTCACTGGCTACAGTCACAGTCACTGATTACAATCACTCATTACAGTCACTGATTACAGTCACTGGTACAGTCACTGGTTACAGTCACTGGTTACAGTCATTAGTCATACAGTCACTGATTACAGTCACAGTCACTGATTACAGTCACTGGTTACAGTCATTGAATAAAGTCACTGATTACAGTCACTGGCTACAGTCACAGTCACTAAATACAGTCACTGAATACAGTCATTGAATACAGTCACTGGTTACATTCACTGGTTACAGTCACTGAATACAGTCACTGAAAACAGTCATTGAATACAGTCATTGAATAAAGTCACTGATTACAGTCACTGGCTACAGTCACAGTCACTGATTACAGTCACTGATTACAGTCACTGATTACAGTCACTGATTACAGTCACTGGTTACAGTCACTGGTTACAGTCACTGGTTACAGTCACTGGTTACAGTCACTGATTACAGTCACTGATTACAGTCACTGGTTACAGTCATTAGTCATACAGTCACTGATTACAGTCACTGGTTACAGTCACTGAATACAGTCATTGAATACAGTCACTGGTTACATTCACTGAATACAGTCACTGATTACAGTCACTGGTTACAGTCACTGATTACAGTCACTGATTACAGTCACTGAATACAGTCATTGAATACAGTCACTGGTTACATTCACTGAATACAGTCACTGGTTACAGTCATTGAATACAGTCACTGGTTACAGTCACTGAATACAGTCACTGATTACAGTCACTGAATACAGTCACTGGTTACAGTCACTGAATACAGTCACTGTTTACAGTCACTGAATACAGTCACTGAATACAGTCACTGATTCAGTCACTGATTACAGTCACTGATTACAGTCACTGGTTAAGTCACTGACAGTCACTGGTTACAGTCACTGGTTACAGTCACTGAATACAGTCATTGAATACAGTCACTGAATAAGTCACTGAATAAAGTCACTGGCTACAGTCACAGTCACTGAATACAGTCACTGAATACAGTCATTGAATACAGTCACTGGTTACAGTCACTGGTTACAGTCACTGAATACAGTCACTGAATACAGTCATTGAATACAGTCATTGAATAAAGTCACTGGTTACAGTCACTGGCTACAGTCACAGTCACTGATTACAGTCACTGATTACAGTCACTGATTACAGTCACTGATTACAGTCACTGGTTACAGTCACTGAATACAGTCACTGGTTACAGTCACTGGTTACAGTCACTGAATACAGTCACTGATTACAGTCACTGGTTACAGTCACTGGTTACAGTCATTGGTACACAGTCACTGGTTACAGTCACTGTAATACAGTCACTGGTTACAGTCACTGAATACAGTCATTGAATACAGTCACTGAATACAGTCACTGGTTACAGTCACTGAATACAGTCACTGAATACAGTCACTGAATACAGTCACTGAATACAGTCACTGAATACAGTCACTGATTACAGTCACTGGCTACAGTCACAGTCACTGATTACAGTCACTGATTACAGTCACTGATTACAGTCACTGGTTACAGTCACTGGTTACAGTCACTGGTTACAGTCACTGAATACAGTCACTGGTTACAGTCACTGGTTACAGTCACTGGTTACAGTCACTGATTACAGTCACTGATTACAGTCACTGATTACAGTCACTGTTACAGTCACTGATTACAGTCACTGAATACAGTCACTGGTTACAGTCACTGAATACAGTCACTGGTTACAGTCATTGAATACAGTCACTGGTTACAGTCACTGAATACAGTCACTGGTTACAGTCACTGAATACAGTCACTGGTTACAGTCACTGAATACAGTCACTGTTTACAGTCACTGAATACAGTCACTGAATACAGTCACTGATTCAGTCACTGATTACAGTCACAATCACTGTTTACAGTCACTGGTTACAGTCACTGGTTACAGTCACTGAATACAGTCATTGAATAAAGTCACTAGTTACAGTCACTGAATACAGTCATTGAATAAAGTCACTAGTTACAGTCACTGAATACAGTCACTGTTTACAGTCACTGAATACAGTCACTGAATACAGTCACTGATTCAGTCACTGATTACAGTCACAGTCACTGATTACAGTCACTGGTTACAGTCATTGAATAAAGTCACTGATTACAGTCACTGGCTACAGTCACAGTCACTAAATACAGTCACTGAATACAGTCATTGAATACAGTCACTGGTTACATTCACTGGTTACAGTCACTGAATACAGTCACTGAAAACAGTCATTGAATACAGTCATTGAATAAAGTCACTGATTACAGTCACTGGCTACAGTCACAGTCACTGATTACAATCACTGATTACAGTCAGTGATTACAGTCACTGATTACAGTCACTGGTACAGTCACTGGTTACAGTCACTGGTTACAGTCACTGGTTACAGTCACTGAATACAGTCACTGATTACAGTCACTGGTTACAGTCACTGGTTACAGTCATTAGTCATACAGTCACTGATTACAGTCACAGTCACTGATTACAGTCACTGGTTACAGTCACTGAATACAGTCATTGAATACAGTCATTGAATACAGTCACTGGTTACATTCACTGAATACAGTCATTGAATACAGTCACTGAAAACAGTCATTGAATACAGTCATTGAATAAAGTCACTGATTACAGTCACTGGCTACAGTCACAGTCACTGATTACAGTCACTGATTACAGTCACTGATTACAGTCACTGATTACAGTCACTGATTACAGTCACTGGTTACAGTCACTGAATACAGTCACTGGTTACAGTCACTGGTTACAGTCACTGGTTACAGCCATTAGTCATACAGTCACTGATTACAGTCACTGGTTACAGTCACTGAATACAGTCATTGAATACAGTCACTGGTTACATTCACTGAATACAGTCACTGATTACAGTCACTGGTTACAGTCACTGATTACAGTCACTGATTACAGTCACTGAATACAGTCATTGAATACAGTCACTGGTTACATTCACTGAATACAGTCACTGGTTACAGTCATTGAATATAGTCACTGGTTACATTCACTGAATACAGTCACTGATTACAGTCACTGAATACAGTCACTAGTTACAGTCACTGAATACAGTCACTGTTTACAGTCACTGAATACAGTCACTGAATACAGTCACTGATTCAGTCACTGATTACAGTCACTGAATACAGTCACTGAATACAGTCACTGATTCAGTCACTGATTACAGTCACAGTCACTGTTTACAGTCACTGGTTACAGTCACTGGTTACAGTCACTGAATACAGTCATTGAATACAGTCATTGAATAAAGTCATTGAATAAAGTCACTGGCTACAGTCACAGTCACTAAATACAGTCACTGAATACAGTCATTGAATACAGTCACTGGTTACATTCACTGGTTACAGTCACTGAATACAGTCACTGAAAACAGTCATTGAATACAGTCATTGAATAAAGTCACTGATTACAGTCACTGGCTACAGTCACAGTCACTGATTACAATCACTCATTACAGTCACTGATTACAGTCACTGGTTACAGTCACTGGTTACAGTCACTGGTTACAGTCACTGGTTACAGTCACTGGTTACAGTCACTGAATACAGTCATGATTACAGTCACTGGTTACAGTCACTGGTTACAGTCATTGATCATACAGTCACTGATTACAGTCACAGGCTGTTACAGTCACTGGTTAGTCACTGAATACAGTCATTGAATACAGTCATTGAATACAGTCACTGGTTACATTCACTGAATACAGTCACTGAATACAGTCACTGAAAACAGTCATTGAATACAGTCATTGAATAAAGTCACTGATTACAGTCACTGGCTACAGTCACAGTCACTGATTACAGTCACTGATTACAGTCACTGATTACAGTCACTGAATACAGTCACTGGTTACAGTCACTGAATACAGTCACTGGTTACAGTCACTGGTTACAGTCACTGGAGATTACAGTCAGTCACTGATTACAGTCACTGGTTACAGTCACTGAATACAGTCACTGATTACAGTCACTGGTTACAGTCACTGATTACAGTCACTGTACAGTCACTGAATACAGTCATTGAATAAAGTCACTACACTGAATCACAGTCACTGGATACAGTCACTGAATAAGTCACTGGTTCTCATTGAATACAGTCACTGGATACAGTCACTGAATACAGTCACTGTTACAGTCACTGAATAAGTCACTGAATACAGTCACTGAATACAGTCACTGAATACAGTCACTGATACAGTCACTGATTACAGTCACTGGTTACAGTCACTGTACAGTCACTGGTTACAGTCACTGGATACAGTCATTGATAAGTCACTGATACAGTCACTGATTACAGTCACAGTCACTGGTTACAGTCACTGAATACAGTCACTGAATACAGTCATTGAATACAGTCACTGGTTACATTCACTGAATACAGTCACTGATTACAGTCATTGAATACAGTCATTGAATACAGTCATTGAATAAAGTCACTGATTACAGTCACTGGCTACAGTCACAGTCACTGATTACAATCACTGATTACAGTCACTGATTACAGTCACTGGTTACAGTCACTGGTTACAGTCATTGGTATACAGTCACTGATTACAGTCACAGAACAGTCACTGATTACAGTCACTGAATAAAGTCACTGATTACAGTCACTGGCTACAGTCACAGTCACTGATTACAGTCACAGTCACTGAATACAGTCATTGAATACAGTCACTGGTTACAGTCACTGGTTACAGTCACTGAATACAGTCACTGAATACAGTCATTGAATACAGTCATTGAATAAAGTCACTGATTACAGTCACTGGATACAGTCACAGTACAGTAATTACAATTGATTACAGTCACTGGTTACAGTCACTGAATACAGTCACTGAATACAGTCATTGAGTACAGTCAATACAGTCACTGGTTACAGTCACTGAATACAGTCACTGAATACAGTCACTGGTTACATTCACTGAATACAGTCACTGATTACAGTCACTGGTTACAGTCACTGATTACAGTCACTGAATACAGTCATTGAATACAGTCACTGGTTACATTCACTGAATACAGTCACTGAATACAGTCACTGAATACAGTCACTGGTTACAGTCATTGAATATAGTCACTGGTTACATTCACTGAATACAGTCACTGAATACAGTCACTAGTTACAGTCACTGAATACAGTCACTGTTTACAGTCACTGAATACAGTCACTGAATACAGTCACTGATTCAGTCACTGATTACAGTCACTGATTACAGTCACAGTCACTGTTTACAGTCACTGGTTACAGTCACTGGTTACAGTCACTGAATACAGTCATTGAATACAGTCATTGAATAAAGTCATTGAATAAAGTCACTGGCTACAGTCACAGTCACTAAATACAGTCACTGAATACAGTCATTGAATACAGTCACTGGTTACATTCACTGGTTACAGTCACTGAATACAGTCACTGAAAACAGTCATTGAATACAGTCATTGAATAAAGTCACTGATTACAGTCACTGGCTACAGTCACAGTCACTGATTACAATCACTGATTACAGTCAGTGATTACAGTCACTGATTACAGTCACTGGTACAGTCACTGGTTACAGTCACTGGTTACAGTCACTGGTTACAGTCACTGAATACAGTCACTGATTACAGTCACTGGTTACAGTCACTGGTTACAGTCACTGAATACAGTCACTGATTACAGTCACTGTTTACAGTCACTGAATACAGTCATTGAATACAGTCACTGATTACAGTCACTGAATACAGTCACTGGTTACAGTCACTGAATACAGTCACTGAATACAGTCACTGAATACAGTCACTGATTACAGTCACTGAATACAGTCACTGATTACAGTCACAGTCACTGTTTACAGTCACTGGTTACAGTCACTGGTTACAGTCACTGAATACAGTAATTGAATACAGTCATTGAATAAAGTCATTGAATAAAGTCACTGGCTACAGTCACAGTCACTAAATACAGTCACTGAATACAGTCATTGAATACATTCACTGGTTACAGTCACTGAATACAGTCACTGAAAACAGTCATTGAATACAGTCATTGAATAAAGTCACTGATTACAGTCACTGGCTACAGTCACAGTCACTGATTACAATCACTCATTACAGTCACTGATTACAGTCACTGGTTACAGTCACTGGTTACAGTCATTAGTCATACAGTCACTGATTACAGTCACTGGTTACAGTCATTGAATAAAGTCACTGATTACAGTCACTGGCTACAGTCACAGTCACTAAATACAGTCACTGAATACAGTCATTGAATACAGTCACTGGTTACATTCACTGGTTACAGTCACTGAATACAGTCACTGAAAACAGTCATTGAATACAGTCATTGAATAAAGTCACTGATTACAGTCACTGGCTACAGTCACAGTCACTGATTACAATCACTGATTACAGTCACTGATTACAGTCACTGATTACAGTCACTGGTACAGTCACTGGTTACAGTCACTGGTTACAGTCACTGAATACAGTCACTGAATACAGTCACTGAATACAGTCATTAAATACAGTCATTGAATACAGTCACTGGTTACAGTCACTGAATACAGTCATTGAATACAGTCACTGGTTACAGTCACTGAATACAGTCACTGGTTACAGTCACTGAATACAGTCACTGATTACAGTCACTGATACAGTGAATACAGTCATTGAATACAGTCACTGGTTACATTCACTGAATACAGTCACTGAATACAGTCACTGAATACAGTCACTGGTTACAGTCATTGAATACCATCATTGAATACAGTCACTGGTTACAGTCACTGGTTAAAGTCACTGAATACAGTCACTGGTTACAGTCACTGAATACAGTCACTGGTTACAGTCACTGGTTACAGTCACTGAATACAGTCACTGGTTACAGTCACTGAATACAGTCACTGTTTACAGTCACTGAATACAGTCACTGAATACAGTCACTGATTACAGTCACTGAATACAGTCACTGGTTACAGTCACTGAATACAGTCACTGGTTACAGTCACTGAATACAGTCACTGAATACAGTCACTGGTTACAGTCACTGGTTACAGTCACTGGTTACAGTCACTGAATACAGTCACTGAATACAGTCACTGAATACAGTCACTGGTTACAGTCACTGAATACAGTCACTGGTTACAGTCACTGAATACAGTCACTGTTTACAGTCACTGAATACAGTCACTGAATACAGTCACTGGTTACAGTCACTGAATACAGTCACTGAATACAGTCACTAGTTACAGTCACTGGTACAGTCACTGGTTACAGTCACTGAATACAGTCACTGAATACAGTCACTGAATACAGTCACTGGTTACAGTCACTGGTTACAGTCACTGGTTACAGTCACTGAATACAGTCACTGTTTACAGTCACTGAATACAGTCACTGAATACAGTCACTGGTTACAGTCACTGGTTACAGTCACTGGTTACAGTCACTGAATACAGTCACTGACAGTGATATGATATAATGAGTGATTCTGCTATAAAGTTTATAATAGGCAGTTTCACTGTTACTTACTCCATATACTGTGAGTACATTTCGTCAAAAATTGTCAAATGAATCTTTTGCTGCTTGTTTCTGGTCAATAATAACGAAATGTTGAATAGCTTGTCACAGTGTATACTTCACGTGTGTGGTTTTAAATGAATCAACTCACTGAGACGCGTTCACACGATTATACACACACACACACACACACACCAGCACAGCATCACACCAGAGGACTCAGATCAGCAGATGAGAAATGTAAACCCGCGCCGCGCCGTGGGGACGCACGGGCACGCGCAATTCCGCCCCGAACACACAGACGCTCGTTCCCGAGTGACACAGTGTATGACGTCACTACGCCCAGATTACGGAAGGGTCGCGGGCGGTGAATAAAAACGTGTAGTTTACTGTGCGATAAAACCGCCGATCAAACTAACTGTAGTGAACATGAACATCGAGAAAAGATTTACGTAATTTGATCTTCTCAGAGTCATGCAGGAAATTCCCTGTCGGACCCTCCGGGAATGTTATGGATAATTCAGGAAGTGTTTACTAACACGTAACCAGTGCAACTGAGAAACAACGTGAACACACGGGACGTGCAGAAAAACATCATTTACCCTTAAAATCTGCACGACATTTCCAGACAGAATCAATTCAAATCTGATTATCTGATCATTTTACACTGACTGAAGAGTTGAAATATATTTTGAGTTGAAGTTTACTGTCTGGTGTGAACAGTAGATCTGAAGGTGAGAGCTTTTAAGTACTTATTAACTGATGATAATTGTAAACGAAGTTTACTCTAGTGCTTCAAATGAAAACAGAAACTACTTGATACAAAGATGCAACATACAAAACTCAAAAAACAGATGCAAAAAAAACAAAAAAAAAAACTCAAACAGATGCACACTTTTAAACCAATTTTAATGCAAAATAAAAAAAATAGATCCAGTATAGTTGCTCTTAACTATACAATAAAAATATCTAAAAGAAAATGTAATCAGTTGAATGAGATACAATAAAACCGTTTTCAATTTCTTAATTGCCCTCATGTGGGGTAATCACAGCTGTATAACATCATGCCAATCTTAAATAGGATTTATGAAACAGGAAAAAGTGCCCAACACCACTGCGGGGGTGACCAAAACACACACTCAAGAAAAAGCTTCATGTCTGTTGTGCAGCACACAGCCCCCTTCAGAATACTAGTTCAGCTATTATTATTGGTCATTTCAGATGGTTGTTAACAGTACAATGTGTTTAATAATATAACCTAATCTTATTTTTAAGATGCTAGAATTTACAGTGATCTGTGACTTAAAAATGTCCATTGAGTCTTCACATTGCATACTTCTGAGTCCATTCTCTTGCTAGTCTGTTGTACCTGTGTGAAAAAACAAGCAAACAAAATGTGTTTATTAACAGCCTAGATTATTTTGATTGGAAAGTGCAGTAAAATAGTAAATGTAGGTTAGGCAGTTTTGGTGAGACTAGCTATGGCCAGCTAGCTTTAAAAATGTAAGATCCTGCCCTCCACTCTCCAAAGCCACACCTCCTCCAACAAATGAACACATAGTTTGACAGGCAAGCAGAACATCCTATCATAGCATTTGGACCAAATGCAATGAAAGGATGAACATTTTATGGTCCTGTGCATTCCAAGGATATATATTTACAAAGATATATGTAGATCACGTTACTTAGTGACTCCTATCGTGATATGAAAAGACCAGCAAAACAAAAAGTGTTTAAGGATGAAAACATCCACCCTGCTTTTAAGTATGGCCAGTCTTATCTCAAACGCTAAAGGCTGCGATCCACTACCTGACTGAAAACAACTGGATTGTTAGCTGTTTTTGATGAAAATGTTACCTGCTTCTGTCAAAGGTGTGCCACTCATCACTGAAAAAGAGGGGTGACAGACTAAACAAGTGCCTCTGAACAAAATAACATCAGCAGTACCACACAAAAACAAACCTGTAGCAAAGCTTGACCCTGTGCCTGTGTTTGGTTGTGTTTTGGCAGTTCCAGCAGATCAATGACTGAGGAATGTCAAAATCACAGGTTTTGACCACACAAACTGATAAACGGCATACCTTGAATGAACTGTATGCCACTTTGGATAAAAACGACCACAAAATGCATAAATGTAAACTTATTTTGCAACATGGGTTTGCGTTTGTCAAAGATTATCAGATTCAATTAACAGTGATCAGATTCAAATTCAGATAAGGTGTGAATAAACTCTCTGGCTACTGCCAAGGTCATGAGAGTTCCCCCCAGTGACCAGGAGCGGTAAGATCAAATCTGTTGTAACTTGTGAGTCAGCAGTGAGTGGAGCTGCTGTGCTGGTAATGATCAGCATGTCTATGTATACTGACTCCTTCTGATGATTCTGGCATTGAAATAAGAACCCTTTCCTTTGTGTATATACTTACTTCTCTTTGTCTGATTTGTAGATGTGTGCTATGTCTGGGACTAAGGGGTCGTCAGGATTTGGATCACAAAGCAAAGAACATATGGATAATAGAACTGAGAAAGAGATGAAAACAACAGTTACAAACATGAAATCCCACATTATATTACCAAACAGTAAGAGAAGGTTTATTAATGACTGCAGTACCTTTTGAAACTGTTAGTGCTGGAGACCACTGTGATCTCAGGATGTCCAGGCAAATACTTCCATTACTGTTAATGTTGGGATGGTAGATTTTTGTTGTAAATGCTACCTGTTAAAAGGAAAAGGGTGTCAAGTGCTGTTTAATGACAAGACTGTAAGTAAATGGCGTGGGGTGATACCTGATTACCTTTGGTGGCTTGAAGGGATAATCTGTTGGAAAGTGAATTGTGAGAAAGAAGACCCCTCCTTGGTACGGGCTGTCACTCTATATAGGAAAAAAATGACACCTGAATTGATGAAAGCAGTGCAAATGACCATTAATTACAGGGTGTGAAATTAGCATCTGTCATCCTCCAACTGTCTGTTTAAGCATTCTTCACTTCAGAGGCTCCAAACATTTGAGACTGCATGTGTCAGCACACAGAACTCATGTAACTCAATGACAGGCATTCACCAGCAACTGTGGCTAGATGGCAGAACAAATTCATTCATTGGTTACTTCTTTATCAAATGATTCCTAAAGCGTGATGAAAACATCAGCACTCAGACGTGTTATTAGTCCAAACAAACCGCTGAAGACTGAAATACTTACAGGTCCCATTATTGTTGCCTGCCAGTGGAACACTACAAATAAACGACAGAAGAGGTTTATTGAGACGAGTCAGATCTGTTGTGATGTGAAACAGACTGACGGTTAACTTACAGTCATCACCAACAGGTCCAGCAGAGCACTGAGCGGGTGGATCCCTCTGCAAATCCTGAAGCTCCTGCAATGTCATAAGAATCAGATGAAAAATGTCATTTCGTTCACCTTATGTTTAGCATATTACGTTTCTATATACATTTGCACAAAAAGTATTCAGACATCTGAGGAATTTTGCAAATACAGTTAAACAGACAAACTGATCTGATGATCAGTTTTAGTACATTATGCATACATTTTTAGATGTATGGCAACCAGAAAATTTCAAAATGCAACTCATTTGTTACTTAAATCTATTATTATTGATTTGTTATTTAAATGCATCTTTGCGATCACTGTGCTTGTACCATTTTTATTACCTGCCCCTTGTTTAATATTTCCCTAATTTAACAATAATAATAAATGTATAATTATAATATATTTTGGTTATGGATAGATTAATTGATAGCTATCCATTAAAACAATGTAAATGTGTAATTAAATTAAAAGCCACAGAATCCATTAATACTCTGAACTTGAGCTCCTTTTGATGGATGCACACATCTGATTGTGTCCCCAGTCAAGAAGTTTTGGGAGGTAAATTGTTTTTGAACAACACTGATTCACATCACAGTATTGTGAAAGAGAAGCCGGAGAAACATCGCTCCACGCTGAACCTCTGACCACCATCAGACAACATCCAACACATCCAGTGTAAACTACACCAAAGCAATGACAGCCAGTCACAGGAATCATCACGGGCCGCTTTCTCCAGAGCCCTGAAGAGCAGCGGTAAGCGGGGAAGTGAACGCACACGCACATCTCAGAGCAGGCGGCGTGTCTTTGTTCAGCTCGACGGCTTCTCCAGCGCTGGATACACACAGACAGCCTACAGAGGCTCGCGTATTACCTCAGACTGCTGGCCAGGATGTTTTCTCGGCGAGAAAAGTAATTTGTAAGTTGTGGCACAAACAAATGACTCGTTTGTTTGATCGTGTAGCACAGAACAGTTACATGTTGACTGACGTTCTGGTTTAACAGTAGTTTCCTTTACATTCAGTGATAAACACGTTTAATGTTCAAATTGTCGCCAATAAATAAACAATCGAGAAGTTGTTTTTAATAAAACAGAGAAGACACATTGCTAGTTAACCAGTTTGTGCTACATTGCGCTTATACTGTCGACATATTAGATCTCCACATTACTTTAAAACATCCTTAAGTGATACAAGCGAACAAAGGGGACCCTCAACAGATAATGTTACTCCACAGATGTGCAGCTGATACTTTATTCCGTGATACTCGAGCGTTAGCAGGTAACAAAAACTTGGCTAACGTTGTCAGGCTAAAGGAAATCAATTGGTCATTTAAAAACAAAGCTCTTACCTTCTGTATTCTCTTTAATGCCATGATGCCTTACTGTGCGTGACGCCCCAGATTTACACGATATTCGTATCTGTGCGATATTATTGCTACGATAAATCTCAACAGTGTTGCGTTTCCCTGAGTTTAAAAGCGAATGTGAGCCGCCAGACAGCTGCAGCTCAGCGACCCCTCACTTCCGGTGCGGGCAAGAGGAAGACAAAATAAAAGTCCCAATGTGTCGTCCGAGAAGCTCAAAAAACAATTTCTCATTGAACTGAGTGGAGATCACAAAGTGAATGATACAGTAACGCGACTTCATCTGGACATAGATTACTGTTTTCCATTTCGTAACGCATAAACAATTATTTTCAAACATTTATGCTTCATTTTAACTGTTATGCTCTTTTAGTAATTAAAATATTAATTATAAAATAGTTTGTTAAAAGGGAAATATTATATTAAGTGTTATTATACTATAATTATGATAATTAGTAGATTATATTAGTTGCGGAGGGTTTAGCGTCAATTTCCAGTCAGTCTTTTTTCTGCAGTGTAGGTGCAAGTCAATCCAGTGTTGCACAAAGTATATGCACAGAATCACATAATTTTAAAAGACAAAAAAATCTTAAGAACCTTAAAATAAAAATATTATGAAAATTAAATTTACAAGGACTGATTTAAAAACGACCAAACGTATTTTCCATTGATCAGTATTATTCACAAAGACACATACTATCTCAGCGGTAAGTAAAGTTTTACGTCTGGAACAATGAAACACATAAAACGCAGTTCTGCAGTTTCTTCACATGTTAGTGTGGTGAAAGTGTCAGCGTGATGTTTCCCAGAATGCTCCGCGCGTGTGTGTGTGTGTGTGTGTGTGAGTGTGTGTGTGTGTCTGTGAGTCTGTCTGTGTGTGTGTGTGTGAGTGTGTGTCTGTGTGAGTGTGTCTGTGTGAGTGTGTCTGTGTGTGTGTCTGTGTATGAGTGTGTGTGTGAGTGTGTCTGTGTGAGTGTGTCTGTGTGTGTGTGTGAGTGTGTGTGTGTGAGTGTGTGTGTGTGTGTGAGTGTGTGTGTGTGTCTGTGTGAGTGTGTGTGTGTCTGTGAGTGTCTGTGTATGAGTGTGTGTGTGAGTGTGTCTGTGTTTGTGTGTCTGTGTGTGTGTCTGTGTGTGTGTGAGTGTGTCTGTTTGTGTGTGTGTGTGTGTCTGTGTGTGTGTGTACACGATGGCTCCATTCAGCTTCATGTCTGTCGGTGTGAATGTTTTGCTGAAGTCTTTGGGTCTGTTTTCGAGCGCTTCTGCTGTGAGGTGAGCAACATTATTAACACATTATTCATTTATGTTTATGAAACTGTTGCATTCATAATAAGACTACACAGGTCACAAACTTGCAAGGCATGTTCATGCACTCACCCAAAGTACCGAATGCGTTTTTGCAGCTTTTGACAAACGTGCACGTATAGCCTCTGTAGTTTTGAACTGTTCTTCAGCATCATCATCTTAGTTTGGATGACTTTCATGATAGTCTTATGTGATCTTCTGTGATCTTATATGACAGATGTTCGTGTGTAGTTCCAGCGATAAAGACTTTCAGCACCTCCACTGCAGCTCCACCCAAGAGACCTCTGACAGCTTACATGAAATATGTACAGGAGATGCAGCCCTCCTTCATCAGACAAAACCCAGGTGTTCTGCTCCATTACACCATTACTGACACACAGTTAGTTTGGAAGGTTTAAAAGATATGTAACTCATACAATGAACAATCTCTGTCCATTCAGGGGTAAAAATGTGGATATTGTTCGACTGATAGCACAGCAGTGGAGAACACTCACTCCTGAACAGAAGCAGGTATTAATGATCTTGAGAAGCCGTGTATGTTCTCTTTCTGCTCTCAGTTCATGTTTGCTGTTCATTTTGTTAACGTAAACTGTGTGTATGATTTTAAAAAAGTTGCTAGGGTCATGTTTCACCCTAGGATAAAAAGAAAGACAGGAAAAATATTTTTTAAAAACCTATTTTGTACCATTCAGCATTGTGGCTTTTTTGCTTTTTCTCGCCATCCAATTGTCATGATTTACCCAAGTACAGATTATTTAAATATCTAAATGATGCCGATGTATTTCACTGATTTGCTCCTGCAGCCGTTTCAGGATGCTTCTTTGGCAGCTAGAGAGCAGTACAGACTTGCTCTGCAGCAATACAAAGCCCAGCTCAGCCCTGCACAGTCTGCTGCTATAGCAGAGGAGAGAAAAGAGAAGATGGCCAAGAAGAAGAAGGTGAGTGTCAGTTCAGACCTGCAGTAGTAAACCTCACCAGTACTCAGACCTTCTCATACTACATTCATTCTTGGTTTGTATGGTATGGTGTCGTAGGCAGGTTCATGAAATACTACAAGTAGAAATTCTTATAGAAATTTTAATTGTCAGTATCCAGTAAAACCAGGGCTGAGCAACTCTGGCCCTCATGATCCACTGTCCTATAGAGTTTAGCCCTCTATAGTCCAACCCTGATTAAACTCATCTGCCTCTAGTTTCACAGTAATCCTGAAGACCTTGATTAGCAAAACTCTTTGGGAAAATCACGAAAAGCTCTGTATCTTCTGCTATCAGAAGAGTAGTTTGTACCCAAGTCCAATAGCATTGTCCACTGAACACATACAGGATATAAGGTGAGAAGCAGATTCTGTAGCAGTCACTGCTTTGTTAAAGGTATATTGTGTTGTAACTATAGGAACTGAATACTCTTGGCAAGCCCAAACGGCCCAGGAGTGAGTTCAACATCTTCATGGCAGAGCACTTCGAGAAAGCACGTAGAGCTACAATGCAGGTGAAAACACACTAGTTTATGACCTGAATTTAAGACTAATTTTATACGCAAGCAACAATTCCTACACCTGCAGCAGAACACAAATACATTCACTGATTACACGGTCATTTCAAATATTACATTACTCATAAATATCTATTAAATATATATTCTTCTAGATATGCTTAGCTCTAAAATACATTTAAACAGCTTGAAAATTATCTTTATGTTACCAAAACGTTTTTTAAAACAAATTCATGTATCCTAATCCACTAATCACAAATGACAGTAAACATCTTGGAATTTAATTGGTCAAAAAGTAGGACCTGAATGTCGTTTCTCCTTTCAGGGGAAGATGAAGTCACTAACAGATGACTGGAAGAGGCTTAACATCACACAGAAACATGTGCGTTTCACTCACAACAACTAGCTTGTTTCTTTCAGACCCTCACCTGTCTCACATCACCTCACTGTGTTTCGGCTCATTCTACCTCACCTCACTGTATCTCACCTCTCTGTGATTCACTGTCTCACCTCACTGTATCTCACTTCTCTGTACCTCACTGTGTCTCACCTCACTGTGTCTCACCTCACTGTCTCGGCTCATTCTACCTCACCTCACTGTATCTCACCTCTCTGTGATTCGCTGTGTCTCACCTCACTGTATCTCACCCCTCTGTACCTCGCTGTGTCTCACCTCACTGTGTCTCACCTCACTGTCTCGGCTCATTCTACCTCACCTCACTGTATCTCACCTATGTGCCTCGCTGTGTCTCACCTCACTGTATCTCACTTCACTGTCTCGGCTCATTCTACCTCACCTCACTGTATCTCACCTCTCTGTGATTCACTGTCTCACCTCACTGTATCTCACCTCTCTGTGATTCGCTGTGTCTCACCTCACTGTCTTGGCTCTTTCTACCTCACCTCACTGTATCTCACCTCTCTGTGATTCGCTGTGTCTCACCTCACTGTGTCTCACCTCACTGTCTCGACTCATTCTACCTCACCTCACTGTATCTCACCTCTCTGTGATTCACTGTGTTTCACCTCACTGTGTCTCACCTCACTGTCTCGGCTCATTCTACCTCACCTCACTGTATCTCACCTCTCTGTGATTCGCTGTGTCTCACCTCACTGTATCTCACCTCTCTGTATTCGCTGTGTTTACCTCACTGTGTCTCACCTCACTGTCTCGGCTCATTCTACCTCACCTCACTGTATCTCACCTCTCAGTGATTCGCTGTGTCTCACCTCACTGTATCTCACCTCACTGTCTCGGCTCATTCTACCTCACCTCACTGTATCTCACCTCTCTGTGATTCACTGTCTCACCTCACTGTATCTCACCTCTCTGTGATTCGCTGTGTCTCACCTCACTGTCTTGGCTCTTTCTACCTCACCTCACTGTATCTCACCTCTCTGTGATTCGCTGTGTTTCACCTCACTGTGTCTCACCTCACTGTATCTCACCTCTCTGTGATTCGCTGTGTCTCACCTCACTGTCTCGGCTCATTCTACCTCACCTCACAGTATCTCACCTCTCTGTGATTCGCTGTGTCTCACCTCACTGTGTCTCACCTCACTGTCTCGACTCATTCTACCTCACCTCACTGTATCTCACCTCTCTGTGATTCACTGTGTTTCACCTCACTGTGTCTCACCTCACTGTCTCGGCTCATTCTACCTCACCTCACTGTATCTCACCTCTCTGTGATTCGCTGTGTCTCACCTCACTGTATCTCACCTCTCTGTGATTCGCTGTGTTTCACCTCACTGTGTCTCACCTCACTGTCTCGGCTCATTCTACCTCACCTCACTGTATCTCACCTCTCAGTGATTCGCTGTGTCTCACCTCACTGTATCTCACCTCACTGTCTCGGCTCATTCTACCTCACCTCACTGTATCTCACCTCTCTGTGATTCACTGTGTCTCACCTCATTGTATCTCACCTCTCTGTGATTCGCTGTGTCTCACCTCACTGTGTCTCACCTCACTGTGATTCGCTGTGTTTCACCTCACTGTGTCTCACCTCACTGTCTCGGCTCATTCTACCTCACCTAACTGTATCTCACCTCTCAGTGATTCGCTGTGTCTCACCTCACTGTATCTCACCTCTCTGTGATTCGCTGTGTCTCACCTCACTGTCTCGGCTCATTCTACCTCACCTCACTGTATCTCACTTCTCTGTGATTCACTGTGTCTCACCTCACTGTATCTCACCTCTCTGTGATTCACTGTGTCTCACCTCACTGTCTCGGCTCATTCTACCTCACCTCACTGTATCTCACCTCTCTGTGATTCACTGTGTCTCACCTCACTGTCTCGGCTCATTCTACCTCACCTTGTATCTCACCTCTCTGTGATTCACTGTGTCTCACCTCACTGTCTCGGCTCATTCTACCTCACCTCACTGTATCTCACCTCTCTGTGATTCACTGTGTCTCACCTCACTGTCTCGGCTCATTCTACCTCACCTCACTGTATCTCACCTCTCTGTGATTCGCTGTGTTTCACCTCACTGTATCTCACCTCTCTGTACCTCGCTGTGTCTCACCTCACTGTATCTCACCTCTCTGTGATTCGCTGTGTCTCACCTCACTGTCTCGGCTCATTCTACCTCACCTCACTGTATCTCACCTCTCTGTGATTCACTGTGTCTCACCTCACTGTCTCGGCTCATTCTACCTCACCTCACTGTATCTCACCTCTCTGTGATTCACTGTATCTCACCTCACTGTCTCGGCTCATTCTACCTCACCTCACTGTATCTCACCTCTCTGTGATTCGCTGTGTTTCACCTCACTGTATCTCACCTCTCTGTGATTCGCTGTTTCTCACCTCACTGTCTCGGCTCATTCTACCTCACCTCACTGTATCTCACCTCTCTGTGATTCGCTGTGTTTCACCTCACTGTATCTCACCTCTCTGTGATTCACTGTGTCTCACCTCACTGTGTCTCACCTCACTGTCTCGGCTCATTCTACCTCACCTCACTGTATCTCACCTCTCTGTGATTCACTGTGTCTCACCTCACTGTATCTCACCTCTCTGTGATCCGCTGTGTCTCACTTCACTGTCTCGGCTCATTCTACCTCACCTCACTGTATCTCACCTCTGTGCCTCGCTGTGTCTCACCTCACTGTATGTCACCTCACTGTCTCGGCTCATTCTACCTCACCTCACTGTATCTCACCTCTCTGTGATTCACTGTGTCTCACCTCACTGTATCTCACCTCTCTGTGATTCGCTGTGTCTCACCTCACTGTATCTCACCTCTCTGTGATTCGCTGTGTTTCACCTCACTGTATCTCACCTCACTGTCTCGACTCATTCTACCTCACCTCACTGTATCTCACCTCTCTGTGATTCGCTGCATCTCACCTCACTGTATCTCACCTCACTGTCTCGACTCATTCTACCTCACCTCACTGTATCTCACCTCTCTGTGATTCGCTGCATCTCACCTCACTGTCTCGGCTCATTCTACCTCACCTCACTGTATCTCACCTCTCTGTGATTCGCTGTGTCTCACCTCACTGTCTCGGCTCATTCTACCTCACCTCACTGTATCTCACCTCTCTGTGATTCGCTGTCTCACCTCACTGTCTCGGCTCATTCTACCTTACCTCACTGTACCTTGCCACACTGTAAACAATCTCCAGTGTCTTGCCTCACTGTACCTCATCTCATTGTACATGACCTCACTGTGTCTCACCACACTGTAACTCATTGCTTAATTCTCAGATCTACACACAGCTGGCAGGAGATGACAAGGTCCGTTACAAAAACGAAATGAAATCATGGGAGGAGCACATGACAGAGATCGGAAGATAAGATCTTGTTCGGCGAAAAGAGAGGAGATCCATTAAGGCCACTAAAGCCAGAAGGAAGTCCAAAGTCACTGTGTTTAAGACAAAAGCCACAAAAAAGAAAACATCAGTAAAGAAGATGGATTCAGGAACAGCTGTTAAAAAGACTGTGAAGAAGTGAAGGGATACATAGTGTGTTGTATATAAGGCCAGTTCCGTCCTAAATGAAGACTGATTTCCATTAGAGCATTTATAGTGTTTTCAAACATTAAGGTTTTAGGAAGGCTATTCAACTTCATTCCTGAACTGCTGTCCTGCAGTTTAGTTTCAACTCATCGAACACATCTGCCTGTAATTTTCAATTCTGTCCTTGGGTATCTTGTTTAGGTGTGTTTGATAGAGCTTAAAACTAATTTCTGCAGGAGAATGGTCCTTCAGGATTAGAGTTGTATAGCCCTGTTGTAGAAGGTCCCCATATTTTCAATAAATCTTCCTTGCAGGTGTAAATTACACACTGTATTGTGTTGAGGATATTTTAGGCCCTGAGGAAACTGTGACTGCTTGCATAGTGTTTTACTTCTTTAAACTATTGAAGTTTATTTCTTGACATGCCATGAACCATAATACTGACATACTGACATCAGTTTTCCTTTATGCTTCTTAGAATGAGTGTGTATCATGCTTTAAAGTGCAGTACGCTGTATTTTGTGTATGTCTTTTCTTACAAAATAAACATTTACATTTTCTGTTAAAACAAGGAAGTATTTACAACAGCACATTGAACTCAACATAACTTTGTCTAATGACATTTTAAAAACACTAAGAAATTGCCTGCTGAGTGTAGTTTACTTACTTCCCAGTCATACTCTCACAGCCACACACACAGTCAGTTCTCCTGTGATAAGCTTAACCTTAAAGGGTTCATGTAAAATACATTTACACTCAGTAACTGATACACATCAAAATAAAAGTATATAATTTCACATGACAACGTGCAGAGTGACCTGTAGGAAAGAGTCAGTCTGAAGTCATTACAGGTGTTATCAGACTGATCCAGAGTGATGACATCACAGCATTAACATCTGTCAGACAACACTGAAGCTCTCAGTGTTTGAGACAGAGATGACATATTTGTATATTTATTTAATAGGAGTTCACTGTAATGTGAAAATAAACTGTAACTTTCAGAATTGAAAATTTGTGCCACATCCCATAAAACATTTATTGAAACTAAGCTGCAAAAAAAGGTCCTCCAAACTTCCACAACTTTCTGCTATGAAAGGAAATTATGGCTGTGTAGCACCTACTGCTCTGTATGTCCTTCTGAAGGACCCCAGCTTTAGGAAAGACGTTTGGTTTTGACAAGGTCTCAGATGGTTTCAGTCTGATCTTAACAGTTTGTGCGGAATAATCTGGCTTTTCTCACTGCCGTCTCCCTCTCTCTTTGGCGCAATGCGAGACTCCTCCTGTAACCTCCAGAAAACAAGAGTTAGAGGTTTTGTGTTGGATATTTATGTGAATTGCCAGAGACAAATCATAAATATTGTGATGATTTTAATGCACTGTTTATTTCTCCACAAAGTTTCCTAAACACTGTTTCATTAGATTAGTTTCATAATAGCATGTATGTTTAAAATGCTTATCTTTAGTTTTTAAGCACAAAACTAACATTTGGTACAGAGGTTTTCTGTGGAGAGAAGAAAATCAAGAGTCATTCACAAGTATGAGGTTTCATCCTGAATCCAACATGATCAATAAAGAACAGATGAAGAGCGACATCCTTCAGCCACAGACAGAAGATGCTGAGACCTTCTCATCCACAAAGGGTAAGATCTCTGGAGTACAGGGAGGTCAGTCTGCCCGCCGGATGGTCTAAAAGAGGCTGATGAACTCATCTCCTGAATCAGACATCTGCCCAAAAACAAACACACTTACACTCATTCCTGGACATCAGACAACTCACTAAATTTAAAAACAGTGCTGTTATAACTGACGACAGACTGATGTCAGGTTAATGTTATAGAGATTGTAAAGTTATGGTTTGTTTCATTAAGTGAGTATAATTATAAAACAAATAGTCCGGGTCCGTGATTCTGACTGGCCGTAAATGACTATAAAGGCACAGCTGTGACGTCATCACACCAGCGTCACTGCCGCTGCGTCTCTACAGAAACACTCATGGCGGAGGAATAATATTTTAATTTATCAATAGCGTTACATTGTTGTATCTGTGTGATCATTTCATGAGCGGTACATGGCAGTACACACCACTGGATCACAGTGAAGGCTTTAATAAACACTCGCGCTGGATCTCCATCACACAACAAACACGATTTTAAGAGTGACTTCATGCTGCATGCACAGTCGGGTCTGAAAATGCGCTCAATATATTAATACAGTTCATACAGGCGTGCATATAAATGAAGTTAATAAACATAATAAAGATGAAACACACATGACGTCAAATGTCATCAGTCGAGCGAGATCAGACATCTCCACAACATTGTGACGATCAGTAACTTTATACATCACATTTTACAAACATTACTGTACACTACACGACTGTGGAAATAACTTCATGATAATGACAGGTATGAAAACTAAACTAATGCATACAAATAAGTAAAATAACAAAAAATGTTTAAAAATTACAACACTGACTACGTCTTAAAGCCAGTGAGTTCCCCACTACCTGCAGCGCTTCTGGACATCACACGGTTTTGTGGGGACACGAGCCGCTGGATCTGATAGAAATACGCCGCAGAGAGCGTGTCCTCCTGCGGTCAGAGTGAGCGACGGAGCCCGGGCGTTCAGTCACTCTCCGCGGGCATGTGTCTGATCTGAGTGCGGAGAGTCAGCGGTGCTCGGTCAAAGTCATGGCCGCTCAGTGTGAACCCTTAAGCGGATACCCACAGCGGTCGGATCCGGCCTCCAGCAGGGAGCGCAGCACTGATTCCCGTCTGCCCGTGTCTGAGGATGACCCCAGCGGACACACCGCACCTCCGACCGCGAGTGGACCGGAAAAACTGGAGATCTTGTTATTAGGTACAAGTGTTGTTTTTGTGTCAACATTTACCATTTTATACAGTTTACAAAGAATATGCACAGTAAGTAAAACGCAACGTTTTCTACACAAAGAGCCACTTTGTGATGTGATGTGTTTCTGTACAGAGCTGCTCTCATCTTTAACAAAGGTGACCATGAAAGTTTCAGCAATACAGTGAAAAAAGTTAGATCATTGACACAAACGCTACAGCCTACATTAAAAACAATTATGCATCATTCTTAATCAACAACATTTTCAACTAATAATGAGTTGGTTTTCAACACACTGACTTTCATATGAATGCACGCTGAGTTTTCTGAGAAGTCATGTTTGATGGCTGGATTGGATGTTCTCAAGTTCAGCACATGAACTGAACAAGAGCAGCAGGGATCAGAGTTACAGCAGCTCTGATGTCACTTTCATCTGAATTGATGTTTATTGCAGTTTGTTCAAGTCTTACATTGTCATTTCAGAACAGCTGAATTTCTGGCCACGCGGCTGAATGTTTCAGAAAACCATGAGATGAGATTGAAGATCTTCTGCACACTGAAGTGTAGACTTTGGAGCAGGGATGGGAACCTTGTTCCTGGAGGGCCGCTGTCTCAACTCTGGACACTGGCCCTCCAGGAACAAGGTTCCCATCCCTGCCTTAGACAAAGACAGACTTTACAAAGACTTTATTATTAAAAGAACGACATGTAGATTTGAGAGGTGTTCATTAGGTCAGCGTCAGTGTGGATATTTACTCATTTTTAACCTTTTTGCCTGGTGGATATAAGTATAAGCTAACGTTGATGTCTTGAGGACAGCTAGCACTAGTGTTCACAGTTTGATGTCTTGAGGACAGCTAGCACTAGTGTTCACAGTTTGATGTCTTGAGGACAACTAGCACTAGTGTTTACAGTTTGATGTCTTGAGGACAGCTAGCACTAGTGTTCACAGTTTGATGTCTTGAGGACAGCTAGCACTAGTGTTCACAGTTTGATGTCTTGAGGACAACTAGCACTAGTGTTTACAGTTTGATGTCTTGAGGACAACTAGCACTAGTGTTCACAGTTTGATGTCTTGAGGACAACTAGCACTAGTGTTCGCAGTTTGATGTCTTGAGGACAACTAGCACTAGTGTTTACAGTTTGATGTCTTGAGGACAACTAGCACTAGTGTTTACAGTTTGATGTCTTGAGGAGAGTTAGAACTAGTGTTCACAGTTTGATGTCTTGAGGACAACTAGCACTAGTGTTCACAGTTTGATGTCTTGAGGAGAGTTAGAACTAGTGTTCACAGTTTGATGTCTTGAGGACAACTAGCACTAGTGTTTACAGTTTGATGTCTTGAGGAGAGTTAGAACTAGTGTTCACAGTTTGATGTCTTGAGGACAACTAGCACTAGTGTTTACAGTTTGATGTCTTGAGGACAACTAGCACTAGTGTTTACAGTTTGATGTCTTGAGGAGAGTTAGAACTAGTGTTCACAGTTTGATGTCTTGAGGACAACTAGCACTAGTGTTCACAGTTTGATGTCTTGAGGAGAGTTAGAACTAGTGTTCACAGTTTGATGTCTTGAGGACAACTAGCACTAGTGTTTACAGTTTGATGTCTTGAGGAGAGTTAGAACTAGTGTTCACAGTTTGATGTCTTGAGGACAACTAGCACTAGTGTTCACAGTTTGATGTCTTGAGGAGAGTTAGAACTAGTGTTCACAGTTTGATGTCTTGAGGACAACTAGCACTAGTGTTCGCAGTTTGATGTCTTAAGGAGAGCTAGCACTAGTGTTCACAGTTTGATGTCTTCACTATTACTTTTAATTTTAAGTTTGCATTCAACATCATTATACTCAACAGTAAAAGCCATGAAATGAATTGAACATCAATCCCAGACTAAGAATCATTTTATATTGTCATTGTTTCCGTGTCTGAACTTATCGATGGTTTACTTTAACTTAAACGTAAGTTTCTGAGCATCGATTTATCCTGTCAATAGTAGCTCTCTCAATAGTGCCTCTGTGTTAAGTGCAAATTGTAATAGCTCTGTAATAGCTCTGTAATAGCTAGCCACTTTCCTCAATGGGACAGAACACAAGTCCTGAAAACACATCCTCACTAACAGCATTTCCACAGCCAAGCACTCTGAGAAAGCTTGGAATTTTTCCTGACTTGATCATGGCTTAAGACAGAGCTTTCCTCTCAGCTACCTCCCCGTTTCTGTCTGTCTTGTCTTCCTGCATGCACCTCTTTTCTGTAGTTCTGGAAGTTATAGATTTGCAGTTTGTTTGCTGTTGTGATAATCTTCTCTCATTGTCCCTCTGCGTTTCCTCTGTGTTTTTAAGATGTTTCTAAAGCAAGTATTTATGTTCTGATTGACACTAAAGCTGTGATGAGCTGTTAGATGCTGTCTGAAGGATTCAAGCCACCAAGTGCCTTTGTTTTGCATGGACAGTTTTTCCAAAGTCACTGAAGATTATCAGTCTCTTGAAGGTACAGATGTTTCACTATGAAGCACCAGAGTAATCTCGCAGTGCGTTGCTTTATCTTTATCTGTACAGTATATATTTAGAACAACTCATATATATATATACAATTTAATGTGTATCGTTGGAATTGTCTTAATATGATTTATAGTCTTGTTTTAGTAGTTTGTTTGATATTTTACAGACAATAGCAGTCAATTTGTTCTATTTTGTTTTGTTTTCATCCAGATCAAATCAAGACTGACTTTTGTTTAAAAAAATTGAGTGAACCTCTGGGTTATGAGGTTACACACACACAAATAAAATACTTTATTGTAACATGCTTTGTTGTTAGGTCATAAATGTATATAATTACCATAAAACATGGTATTGTTAAATGTTTTTATAAGTTGGAACCATTGTTACAGAATAAAGTATATGCAAAAGTATATATTTTCCATCTTCTCTGTTTTGAGATAAGAATTAGTTTTTTTCTCAGTTTCACACTGAGTTTGACACTTTTTGCTTGTATTGTTTACAAAGCTCACAGTGCATCAGTGTGTCCTCCGATTCTGAAGAGATTCTGAGCTCATCTATATAATGGAGGCATTTGTGGAGTTAAAGCATTCGGCTCTGATCAGCAGTATAAAATAACACTGAGCCAAGCTTTTAAAACTGACACACGTGCAGCCACTTTTTCCCATCATACACCCTTTGTTATATCTGTATTCATTTCATGTGTTATTTACTAACAGCTCACAGGCTATTTCAGAACAGAGCTTGGGGGCTTTACATACTAATAGAGAAGTAATTTATTTCTCCAATAGGGAGTCTAACCCTTCACAGTATTTACGTTATTCGTCGTTTATAAACGCGCCCCTTGATTGCACAAGAATGGATGCATGCGATTATTTATCCACCAGTTTGTATTTAAGTCTCTCTGTTCTTCAGTGTTTTTTCTGTAGGCCAAAAATCACAAATCCCCTTCTTTAAAAATGTGCCCCAAACGTAGGAACTGTGAACGGCAATGTGATTGTCATGTTCTTCAGACAGTGAGTACTGTGTGATTGTAACATCACGCCAGCAGAGGGAGCCCTCACTGGAATACTGACTGCTCATGCTCCCTCTGCTGAACTCTGAACTTTGAACCCTGAACTCTGAACTTACTTCCTGTTTGGCATCTATATAAACCTTGCTGCCACATGGCCACGTTGCGAAGTATTGCCAGCTTTACACCTGACTACTAAGCATTCTCTTTTACTGCCTGCTTTCCTGTGTTTTACCTATTGTTTGGTTCTCGGTCTCTGATTTTTGCCTAGCCCCTTTGTTTGACACCTGGATCGGACTGTTTGTTTAGATATTGATTCTCTGCCTGGATTTACGACCTCTGATTTACGTCTCTCCCTTTTGTTGTGTTGCATGGTTGGACTGTCAATATTTATTACGACCCATTGCCTGTACTTTCGACTTTGATTATGGATAACCCCAATAAACATCCGCAACTGGATCCTGCTTCAGTTTCTGCCTCAGCCCCCTTACAGTGATACATTCATAACAGGTCGTGATATACCAGCAGCACATCCATTACCTGCCTCTGTGTGTTATCGCTCATCACTGTGCTTTTGCTTTGCCTCTGTTTTGCATTATGTGCTCATGGCCCTTATTTACATTTACAATCTTTTTTACCAGTGCTGAGGAAGCTACTTTAAAACAAGCTAGTCAGAATTTATGGGTAAGCTACAGTCAAACTAGTTAAGTATTAATAATAACAAATGCCATTATAAAGAATTTATTTATCATGAAAATAGTTAAATGCTTAGAAATAGATTGTGCTATCAAAGAGTGTGCATCATAACAACATTCCTCTTTTTGCTAAAATCAAACAGATAATGTAAAAGTTGCTTTACATAACTACCACTTCATAGCTGCATTGCTCAGTACATTCAATACCAGCACTGAACACCAAACCATCAGTATACACAAATGATGAGGACAAACATACACGAACTCTGACATCTCATGTGTGTACAGTACGTGCTGCTCGGATCTGTTCATGAATTGCGCAAGGAATCACTGTGAATCACCTCCATTACTTTTAGTTACCAAGCCCAAGCTCTCTTATGTCAGCAGCCACACCCCAACATACTGAATAGAGCAAAGGATCCTGCAGTGCATTATGGGAAATCAACACCAACCACCTTTATTTTTCTGCTTTCTTTTTAGGCCTTGAGGAAAAAACATAAGAAAATAAGAAACATAACCATTATTAAAGTGTAGAGGCAAAAGACCAAATAAGCTTCTAAGAAATTCTAAAATTCATGTTAATTTGCATTGTTATAATGTACATTTGTCTTTTTTAAATTTTCAACAGCTTTCACTCATATAATTACGCTGACTCGTCTGTCTGCAGCACAAACCCCCAGAGATTACCATGCCAGCTCTGCCCTGTAACGCCCCGCTTCATCACATTCACTCTGAATGCCTTTCATCTTCCTCAGCCTTGACGTGATCAGAAGCAAGGAAGAACAAAAAAGGAAGAGGAAGTAGCAGAGGTATGGATGGATAGAAACAAGGGATGTATAGATGAATAAATGAAGGAATCTGGGAAGGATGGATAAATGGATGTATAGATGAATGGATGGAGTTTTTATATAGACTGAGGGAGGAGGGACATCCTGCTGACAGATTATTAATCGGCAGTTGTGTGTGTGTTGGGGGACAACAGCACATACTGTTCCAGGATCAGCTGGCAGTGGAGATCCAGGTGAAGATCAGAAATACATGACAAATTAATTATACCCATTAACTATTCCCAGAGGTACATTTTGGTCAGTTTTATGTTTTTTAAGGGATATTTGATTGATAACAAATTATGTTTAATAAATTTGAGATAGATAAATAAAAAACCTTTATAAGATGCAGTCCTGTTACAATTACTGGCTATACAGTCTTGAACTTTTCAGTCAACATAAAGATTAACATGTTACCCAAATGTTTAATATTTTATTTTTATTTAACATTATATTTGCAAATATAAATGTAATCACTTAATGTCAATAGTAAAGAGTAGAGCCATCCATCACCTGCATAAAGTCATGAAAACAGGTTTCCTGTTTTATTCTGTTTTTAACTATACAGCTCAGTAACTCACTGGAAATGTATGTCTGACAGACAGAGAGAGAGAGAGAGAGAGAGAGAGAGCAGTTTACCCCCCTTCACCAGAGTCTAACTCATTTGGTTGACAAATTGCACCAGAATACAAATAGGACATAAGAAAACATTTAATTCACTTTTCATTAAAAAATCTTTCACATCATACTGCCCATGAGTCCCAACACATTTTACAAAAAATAACTAATACAACAGAAGTCTGGGACAAGACACTGCCCTAAAACTAACAAAATACACACTTTGAAAGTATTCAATTTATTTTATTTGTATTGTTCACAATACATATAGTTTTAAAGCTGCTTTAAGAAAATGAAAGTTTTACATTGTCAGACAGTTGTGTGATTAGAAGTGATTATGGAATTTTACAGGTGTAAGATGGTACAGATGATGCAGTTTTTAATGTATTTTTCATGTATTTAAACAAAAGTAACGATCATCACAAGTCGTCACAGAGGTCTGCATCGTCTCTACACAATGTTGGGTCATCTGAAGTCATCTTAAATGCTGGATCCATATTGGAGCTGGTGTGATCTGAAATTGGAGGCAAACAGAGAAGAATTATGGGTTCTGTGAACACAGATTCCCATGCCATCCACAAATGCTAAGCTCCATCATGCTAAGAAGAAGCCATATGTGAACACAATCCAGAAACGCTGTTTTAAAATGAACTGAGGCCAAGTGGAAAACTGTTCTGTGGTCGTTGAAATTTTAAATTCTGTTTGGAAACCATGATCACCATGTCCTTCGGACTAAAGGAGAGGATCTGGCTTGTTATCAGCACACAATTCAAAAGTGGTAAACATGAGAGGTGTTGCTGGCATCAAATTCAAAATGAGCGAATATTTTGCATAAAGTAGTAAAATGTCTTACTTTCAACATTTGATATGTTGTTTATGTTCTAGTCTGTATACAATATGGGTGTATGAGATTTGCAAATCATTGCATTCTGTTTTTTATTTACATTTTACATAGTGTCCCAACTTTTTTGAATTAGGGTTGTAGTTGAAAATTGTTTCGGTTGAAGCTTCGGTTTACAGGTTTTTGGTCCAATAAGTAGAATCTCTGTTCTATTCCCATTTAAAAGACTATTATAAAAAACATTACTGGTCATCCATACTTTATAAAGTACTGCTTTGTAAATAAAGTATTTGCCTAATTTTTTTTGTTGTCTGTGTAAAGCTAATCAAATCTTTAGCCTCAGCTTCTGTCATGTAGAGTCTGAAACCAAAGATTTATCCACCTCAAAAAGTATCAAGCCTCAGAACTCAGAATTTCATCCACGTAGAAAAGTAGATCCAACACCAAATTTACAGCTAAAATAGCACACACATTTAATATGAAAACTTAATGAACACTTTTATAAAGCTTCACATGAATATTTATAGGATGTTTGACTGAGGCAGGTCTCTGCTGAAGCACAACTGCACTTTGCCTTCACTGTGTTGGTGTCGCAGGGAATTATCAACTCTGGATGGAGCGGCCGCATCAGCACATTGTGGAGATCTGTGGGAGAAGAGTGCACAGTGAGACGAGAGGAGGTGGAGATCTCCGCACATTAAAGGCTCAGTGATGGAGGTACACAGTGTCAGCAGCCCCACGAGCCCGTGTGAGGACATGATCAAAAAACGAAGTGTGGACGCAATCCAGCTTTGTGAGAGAGAAGGTAGGAAGTGTTGCATTAGCTCAGTTATTCTGTCAGACAGATGAACGTGCTGCTGAAGTTCTGAAGAAGGAAATTCAGGCACGTTGATAATGGCTGCTTAAGGCGCATGCATTGAAAGACTGACAATAATATGATTGATAATAATGAGTGATAATGAGTGATGATAATGAGTGATGATAATATTGAGTGACGATAATTATGAGTGATGATAATAATGAGTGATGATAATATTGAGTGATGATAATATTGAGTGATGATAATATTGAGTGATGATAATAATGAGTGATGATAATGAGTGATGATAATATGAGTGATGATAATATTGAGTGATGATAATAATGAGTGATGATAATATTGAGTGATGATAATATTGAGTGATGATAATAATGAGTGATGATAATAATGAGTGATGATAATGAGTGATAATAATGAGTGATGATAATATGAGTGATAATAATGAGTGATAATATTATTACACCAGACTGCTGAACGCGCTGCTGTGGAGGAGCGCTGTCAATGCGTTTGGAAATGTTTGTCATGGAAATTTTATTTTAATGCATGCAAAGCAACCACAGGAGACGCGTTTACAATTGCTCGTGTGTATTTAAAAATCGTGTTACTAAATCAAACGCTTTCATCATTTCTCGTCATTGTATTAAGCAGTGATGAAAATATGATTTAACCGGATGCAAAGCAAACATGAGACGCACGTGTGCTGCTTCATTCACAGATGACGTCACTGCTAACTAACATTTGTCAGTGAAATCTGTGTAGGCAGATTCTCTTAAACTGATTCACATTCTGTTTTCATTATGTCGGATTACAGAATGAGATGCACGTTATTTCATGCACTTGAACGCGTTTTGATGTGATGTTCATGTGCTCTTCAGCACCATGTCATACTGAGAAAAATACCAACCAACAGATCACAATGAAACAGCAAAACATTTGACATCATGATTAGATGTTCATCACGAGTGCTGATGGACAGGCTTCACATCTTTAGTTATTGACTTTCCAAAGCAATCTGTTTTCCTGGTGCTGAGCTGGAATAGTCTGTTTACTGTGTGTGTGGTCTTGTTTTTGTTTTAATATTATTAAACATACTAAATGATGCTTATTTGCAAATGTAAAAGTATAGAAAGGTTTGTGTGATGGTTAGGTTTAGGGGTACGGTTAGTGTAGGGGGATAGAATATACAGTTTGTACAATATAAAAGTAAATTTGTCTATGGAAAATGTTCGTGTGTATTTATTTTGTAATAATACATAAGCATAAATCAGACCTCATATTGTATAATGTAGCATTTTAGCCCAATAATTTGTTGTGATTTTTCTCCTATACTATATATAATAGGAGAAAAAAAATTATATATAATAATTATAATAATTATAATATTATGATGCTTGAATATTTAGGACACAGTAATCAGCATTAAGGTAGGAACAAGAAGTGAGACAAATCAGTAAATGAGAATAAAAAGGTATTTTACTGAGCCTAAACATTTCTTTTGACTGACCCAGCTTCTCCATAAAGGATCTGCTTAGTGTGAGCTGACTTCTTAAGAGCTGTGTTTTGTGTTCTGTACCAGCACTGTGTGGAGGAAGTTATACAGATATAAAGAAAGTGAGTGTTCTTCTGAACACATCCTCACTCTTTATAATGACTAAACACACACAGCAGCTATGGATTTACAGTCCGAGTTATAAATCAATTATCTGAGTAGTTGTTCTTAAGAAAACTTTGATAAAACATTGAAATTTGTTAGTGGCCGAGTAAATCAAGACAAATCTTCATGTTTTCTGCAGGTCAACACAGAATCTTGCTGTTAAATGAATTCTGGATGATCATTTGGACTGGTGACAGTTTATTTCTGAACAAGAGAGATTATGATGATTATAAACATGACTGAATCACAGGGGAACATTCTGTTCAGCCCATCTGTGTGCTGTTCTGTATACTTCAGTGATCTTACAAATATCACAACAGCCCATCTCTCTCTCTCTCTCTCTCTCTCTCTCTCTCTCTCTCTCTCTCTCTCAATATATAAACAAATATTTGTTTTTAAATGGTTAATTATTAAACTGACACAGTTCTTATTATGTAGTCACAGCTTTGTGAAGTACCAGTAGAAATTTTGTGTGTCTAGCCAAACCCTAAAGTACATCATTTCAACCCTGTCAATAACATGATCAAAACATTGACACTGCATAACAGAGTGAACAGAAAGTGCAGAGACAAACAGACAGAAAAATAAAGAAATGTAAATAGACCGGGCACACAATATTTTGTACACAATATTGACCTTGGTGTCAATATGGAAATTATCTGTTGTTTAAACAGGATTCAGTGTGAAATGCAGAATAAATGGATGGGCTTCCCTGTGCAGGAACTAGGTGTGCAGTGAAGGGGTCTATCCTCACCCATAGCCCATGCCTGAGACAAGTTAATCTTTTGTGTGAGGCCTACAGGAGCCTGACAGTGCTAGCTCACTAACTCTGTTTGAATATACAGCTTGGCAAGCTGTGTGTAGAGACTGGCTGCAGAGCAAGAGCCACCATCTGCCAAGCCTGCTTGCTAAATGAAAAAAATGATTTAGCATGACCATCAATCTGCTAATTGTGTCCACTGTGCACACAGGTCAGCAAAAAGACAAAACAGACGTGGATCAGACAGTAATAATGGAGTTAATTCTTGATTATTACTCATTCTGAGCTGGACATGTTCATAGACAGTCCTGCTGTTTAAATGTGTGGAAACTGGAACAAACGTGTAAACAGGCAAGTGTCTGGTGGAGGGGCAGGGTCATTCTCATTACTACACGTCACAATATATACATACATACATATTGTTCAAAAATTTGTATATATCCATAAGTGCAATGTTTTTGCATTTTTTGCATTTTGCATTTGCAATCTTTTTACATTTTAAAGGTGTAAATTTGCTGAAAGTTAATTTTGCACAAGTATATAAATAACCTAAAAGCAAACAGATATGGACTATAAGCTCAAAAATGTAAATTTTGATTTTCTTTAACTTTCCTTAAACTTCTAATACAAACTGCAGATTGTGCCCTTCAGACAAACTGCAGATTGTGCCCTTCAGACAAACTGCAGATTGTGCCCTTCAGACAAACTGCAGATTGTGCCCTTCAGACAAACTGCAGATTGTGCCCTTCAGACAAACTGCAGATTGTGCCCTTCAGACAAACTGCAGATTGTGCCCTTCAGACAAACTGCAGATTGTGCCCTTCCACTTGAAGTTTGTCTGTTTTTCGGACACCTCAAGCACAAACAGCCACACATGCTCAGATCACATCTTATCTTGTGGTGTTATATCACTGCCATTACAGTTTCACAGTTTGTCTGTGTGTGTGTGTGTGTGTGTGTGTTTAACAACTTATCTGTATATAAACTAGTGTTGGACGGCACATTGCTGCTCTATTAATGGCCTGAGACGTGTGATTATTCATGTCTCTGACGTGTTATTTTGAATGTTTATTGAGTGGCTGTTGCACTTGCTATGAGTTATGTTTTCTGCTGAAATCCCAGGGCAGAATATTCACACAGGAGCCTCTTCTCATGGCCCAATAAACAGGCTTTACTATACTGACCTAGTAAGGCTTGTGCATTACAGGGTTCCCAGTTGCCCCCCAACAACAGCTCTCAGACACACACTTCACTTCTCAAATTATAAATACAGATATTAAAATTATAGCCATAATCAGACTCCCACATTTTTTACATTCAAAGCTAATGTACAAATCTATCCACTAATGTGCAAAATCCCAGGCCTCACAATAACAGATGCAGAAATGAAGTAATCAAATTCAGTTTCAAAATTCCAGCTGAGTCGTGTCTTTGGTGGAGGCAGGACAGGCTGTTTTCCATATTGTGTGACTATTTAATTAAAATGTGACCTTAACATTACACACCAAAATTACAGTGAGACACCCGGGGCTGGACTGTTATCACCATGATATAAAACATTCAGAGCAAGAAATACAGCTCGACAAAATGGCAAATTCATCAACTATTTGTCTTTAAGACTGGATGCTGGGAGAGCTTGTGAATTCATTGTTAAATTAGATGACACACATTGCCTGTTGCAGCCAGTGGGTTCTGAGGTGGAAGCAGAATTTTGAAGAGGTGAAAGATATTCACCCTGTTGAAAACCTAGTAAGGTTTAGTGATCAGAACATCTCAGCACTCTCTCTCTCTCTCTCAGTCATTGAGTCCGTTCACAGCAGTGGCTGATGACATCATCTGGGCTCCTCCTACAGGAGTGTGTTAAGCTTGTAAAACAAACGCTGAAGCTTCTCTGAGGCAACAGTGTATGTCTGGGGCTCAAAGTGTAGATCTTGTCTTCACAGAAGATCAGACAGAAGATCGTGTCTCCAGCCCTGAGCTCTTATAGCTACTGCATTACACACTAACCTTTGTCCGGCTGGTAGGTGCAGTGCTTATAATCTCCTGCAGGTTCAGTGACCGCGTCATCGGCTGGTTTGCATGATGTTGTAAAGCAGATATTAGCTTGTAAATTTAGATATTATCTCTTGAAAATGAGAAAAGTGCAAGATAATAAGAGTTTTCAGAATGTATATTTTAAATTAAGGTAATATTACCTATAAATCTAACAAAAGTTTGTAAAAACTTCATGCAAGATATATATTCTGAAAACTAGAAAGTATCATAACTGAGAAACTGTATTTATGAATAAGGATTTTAATAGCCCTTCCCCAAGCCCAAAGAGAAAAAACTACATAAGATGATTTTGCATTCCTCGTGTACAGTAACAACAGCTTTCCAAACTCATATTCTGCATGACTGTGTTTCTGGATTTTGATGATAATTTGACATGACAAGATATTTGTTCTGCTTGACTTGTTCACTCATGATGCTACACACTTAACATAAACATTATAATCAAACTCTTGAACACACTTTACTGAATCTGCTCCTCATGTTATTGAAAACCCTTTTATACACAGACTTAGTCTTCAGTGCTTGAAAGTAGTGGCATAAAAATGTCTGAATTAATCTCTTTAATATTTTTAGCATCATAATATTTTAGTTTAAAAGAAAATATCTGTCCCCTCTTCAGAAAGTGAAGCATGAGTGAGAGTCCTCCAGTACTGTTTAAAAATCATCACAGGAAGTGTGTTGACCAACATGCAGAGCTGAACTCTGGCCCTTTTGTAGATGTTAAATAGATTTTTGGTCACTACAACAGTATTTTCATGCCTCTTTGTATTATTTTATAGCAGTCATCTAACGTTTTCCAAAACATGGATGAATGCTTATCACTGATGTTTCTGTATGTGACACTGCTTTAGAAACCTCAACTTTAAAGTCTCATTAAAAGGTTTCGTCAGTGTTGGTGGAATTCCTCACAGAAAGGACAGAACAGTATCTTTATAAATACAAAAGATGCACAACAATAAATGTTTCTGACAACATTAATGTTGTTATAAATGACAATGTTTCTTATTAACTTTACGCAAAAACAAAAGATCTTATTTATCAATGGTTTACAGATCATAGAAGGGTCAGCAACACCTGACAAATCTAGGCATACTTTTAAGCATGTGCTCAAATATACTATAAAAATATAGTCAATCAATTTTTCTATTGTAAAAATGCAGAATTTCTTTTTGTTAAGGTTAGAGTGCGGGTTAGGTTATAGTGTTTATAGCTAGCTGTGGATAAAAACAATAGAAGTCTATGGAATGTCCCCATTTAAATTGTGTGTTATAAATGCTTTACACTTCACACTCATTTCTGCACAAGGAGCAACAATCCCTCACTCCTCAGGTTATAAAGCAGGACTGCTCATGATGTGCACATACAATTGTTTATAACTACCTGGCAGGGGAGACACCATGATCATGAAGGTGGTTCACCCAGGGCGAGGCTCGGCCATTGCACTCCGGTTGTGCTGACCTCTTAGAATTCCCCAAATGTGGGAATCTCGATTGCATTTTCTGGTAGTGGGGGACTGCATTCACGCTCTCCCCTGATGTCTCTGGGGCAGTTGTGGCCTACTGGTATGTGAGTTGGACTTGCAATCAGAAGGTTGCTGGTTCGATTCCAGCATTGGCAAGGAGCAACTGTAATGCCCTTGAGAAAGGCACCTTATAGCAAGGCAACCCCCGGTTGCTCCCTGGGTGTAATTTCAGGTATGGGCTACCATATCTGACAAATATGTTACTTTCACTTGTTTGCATTATTTTATGTAGTTGAAAGTAACAAAGAGTTCTAGGTGTAATTCTCAGCTGGTGTGGTGTGTGAGCTCTCCCCATCTGAGGCCGTCTCTTGGGTCTTTCTTCTGATATCAGTGTAGGCAGGAGATAAAGGAGAGACATCATTCAGCACTGGTAGCCACAGAAGCTTCATTCAGCTTTTCTGTGGTGCGTGAGAAGATTCTTCTCATCCTCATGCTACTTCACCAGATCTTACTGAAGGCCCTTATCTCTGTTATTCCTGTATGTTTTAACTGTGTGGGTTTTAGCTGACTGGGCAGGTAATCAGGGGCAGACATTGGAGGCTCCAGCACATTATTAACCCTTATTTTTTGCTCTCTTTGTCTTTCAACCTTTTAAATAGAAAACAGAAAAATACAATACACTCAGATACTCACTACTAAAGAAAATAAAAATATCTTAACAATGTATACTTGTATATTACAAAGTAAGCAATATATTATATTTACCAGTTATCAAACATACAGCATCAGAAGCATTCTGTGTTATCATTAACGCTGTTGACTAGCGGCTAGTACCACTGGTGGATGAGGGGAGACAGGTGTATCTGGCGGAAGGGGGCGTGTCTGGTGGGAGACAGGTGTATCTTGCAGGAGACAGGTGTATTTGGTGGAAGAGGGGCACGTCTGAAGGGAGTGTATCCGGTGGAAGGGACGTGTATCCGGTGGGAGACAGGTGTATTTGGTGGAAGAGGGGCATGTCTGAAAGGAGACAGGTGTATCTGGTGGAAGGGGGTGTGTCTGGTGGGAGACAGGTGTATTTGGTGGAAGAGGGGCATGTCTGAAAGGAGACAGGTGTATCTGGTGGAAGGGGGTGTATCTGGTGGAAGGGACGTGTATCCGGTGGGAGACAGGTGTATTTGGTGGAAGAGGGGCATGTCTGAAAGGAGACAGGTGTATCTGGTGGGAGGGGGTGTGTCTGGTGGGAGACAGGTGTATCTGGTGGAAGGGGGGCACGTCTGACAGGAGACAGGTGTATCTGGTGGGAGTGGGTGTGTCTGGTGGGAGACAGGTGTATCTTGCGGGAGACAGGTGTATCTGGTGGAAGAGGGGCATGGCTGAGTGGAGACAGGTGTATCTGGTGGGAGTGGGTGTGTCTGGTGGGAGACAGGTGTATCTGGTGGAAGAGGGGCACGTCTGACGGGAGACAGGTGTATCTGGTGGGAGGGGGTGTGTCTGGTGGGAGACAGGTGTATCCTGTGGAAGGGGGTGTATCTGGTGGAAGGGGTGGAGTGTATCCGGTGTAAGGGGTGTACGGTGGTATCCGGTGGAAGGGGGTGTATCCGGTGGGAGGGGGTGTGTCTGGTGGGAGACAGGTGTATCTTGCGGGAGACAGGTGTATCTGGTGGAAGAGGGGCACGGCTGACGGGAAACGGGTGTATCTGATGGGAAGCGGGTGTATCTGGTGGGAGGGGGCGTGTCTGGCGGGAGACAGGTGTATCTGGTGGAAGGGGGTGTATCTGGTGGAAGCGGGTGTATCTGGTGGGAGGGGGCGTGTCTGGCGGGAGACAGGTGTATCTGGTGGAAGGGGGTGTATCTGGTGGAAGGGGGTGTGTCTGGCGGGAGACAGGTGTATCTGGTGGAAGGGGGTGTATCTGGTGGAAGGGGGTGTGTCTGGTGGAGACAGGTGTATCTGGTGGAAGGGGTGTATCTGGTGGGAGGGGCGTGTCTGGCGGGAGACAGGTGTATCTGGTGGAAGGGGGTGTATCTGGTGGAAGCGGGTGTATCTGGTGGGAGGGGGGGTGTCTGGCGGGAGACAGGTGTATCTGGTGGAAGGGGTGTATCTGGTGGAAGGGGGTGTGTCTGGCGGGAGACAGGTGTATCTGGTGGAAGGGGGTGTATCTGGTGGAAGGGGGTGTGTCTGGCGGAGACAGGTGTATCTGGTGGAAGGGGGTGTATCTGGTGGAAGGGGGTGTATCTGGTGGGAGACAGGTGTATCTGGTGGAAGGGGGGCACGTCTGACAGGAGACAGGTGTATCTGTTGGGAGGGGGTGTGTCTGGTGGGAGACAGGTGTATCTTGCGGGAGACAGGTGTATCTGGTGGAAGAGGGGCACGTCTGACGGGAGACAGGTGTATCTGGTGGGAGGGGGTGTGTCTGGTGGGAGACAGGTGTATCTGGTGGAAGGGGGTGTATCTGGTGGAAGGGGGTGTATCTGGTGGGAGACAGGTGTATCTGGTGGGAGGGGGTGTGTCTGGCAGGAGACAGGCGTATCTGGTGGGAAGGGGTGTGTCTGGCGGGAGACAGGTGTATCTGGCGGAAGAGGGGCACGTCTGGAGGGTTCCAGGGCCGTGGGTTACATTAGCATTGTTTATTTGCTTTCATCTGTGTTAAGACGTGCCTGACGGTGATTTTAGATACACCAAAACATTTCATTCTTATTACTAAACAGTAGAAAATGACATAGATAAAAGAAGTTGCACTTCTAAATAAAATCTAAATAAAAGAGCCAGTCTGGCGGGAGACAGGTGTATCTGGTGGAAGGGGGTGTATCTAGTGGGAGACAGGTGAATCTGGCGGGAGCGGGGAGCAGTCACCAAATGGTAAAATCATTGCGTCACTGCAGAAGCTCTGGTTTCCATAGAAACAGTTAGGGCCCTGATGCATGCATTTACTGCACATGCGCATTAGCTGCAGCAACCTGAATTGTGGACATTTTTAATGTGACGCAGATCACAACCGGTCTTTTCTGATTTGGGTATTAAAATATTAAACAGACCCGGGACTTGATGTAATAGAATGAGACCTGACATGTTGATTTAGATGATTTCACTATTTTAGCAATTCATTTTTATCTATAATAGAGAATGACTGAAGTTTGTTGCTTGGGCTAACTATGATGTGATGTCTGATGTGATTGTGTATGAAGCATTTACATGTTTATCATTGTTTTCTGACAGTAACTTTTGTTACTGAAAGAAATTCATAAAATCATCACTGCTATGATGTTGACAATGGTCTGAAGCAGTTAATGCTTTATTTTTGGTTAATTTAGTCACTGTAGCAAATATCTGTAGTAATAAATATCTAGGGTTGTGTTTATTGTCTTTTCAAGATTTGAAAATTTATGCTAAGGAATTAAGACAGTTCAGATAGATTATTGATAAACAGTTATTAGTGGCAGAAGTTATCATTCTACTGTATTTGTAAGAAGAAACTGATTTTGTAATCATAGATAAATGTATTAAACAGGACCTGAAATGTCTATGCTCTCCTGCAGAATATTAATGTCATCAACATTTACACCATAAGACACTATTAAACCTAAATATGATTACAACAATGAGGGGGTCCTGACATGTTGTGAAACTCTGATATTTTAAAATGTTTTGAAAGCCAATCTCAATACATCTTATTTATTATCCACATGAATGTTAAACTTACCAATTTTGGACTTTTTTTTGGATCTGTGGCCAGTACTGATACAGTCATCAAATCTTTTGAAACATTAAATCGCTAGAATACACCAGATCCTCCTCAGACTTACTGTTTGTTTATCATCCGTCACTCAGGAAATAAATCTCTGGACAGCGGCATCGCTGAGATGGAGGAAATTCCTGTTCCACAGAACATCAAAATCAGCAACATCACGTGTGACTCTTTCAAGATTTGTTGGCACATAGACTCCAAGACCAAAGAGCGCATAACTCACTACTTCATTGACCTCAACAAAAAAGAAAACAAGAACGCCAACAAGTTCAAACACAAGGTGACTCTCTTTTCTCTTCCTCATTGTGGTTTGTGTTTGGAGAGCACTTGTGTATGTTACTGGTATTAGTCCTGCTTGATCTATTTGTGTAAAAATAAAATTCAGATTCTGCCACTTTATTGACTGGTCTAATTTACTTTAAATAACCTCCATTTGATAGAAGTTAAGGTTGATGGTCAATACATTTTGAAAAGACTGTCCTGCAAGATTTATACATAAAAATAAATTTCTCTGAAAACGAATAAAAACTCCTCTGTTAATCTCTGTTGCCCACTTTAATTTGATTTTTAAATTTCCTGTAGACCCATCCAGAGGTCCACCAAAATGTCATATTCTGTCTTCATCCAAAAACCACAAAAACATGCTCACATGCTCCTCAGTCTCATGCATTGTCTGTTCCAGGATGTCCCCACTAAGCTGGTAGCAAAAGCTGTTCCTCTGCCCATGACGGTGAGAGGTCACTGGTTTCTGAGTCCACGCACTGAATACACTGTTGCCGTTCAGACCGCGTCCAAACAGGGTGATGGTGACTACACTGTGTCAGAATGGAGTGAAATCATTGAATTCTGTACAGCCGGTGAGATATCTCATGCTAGACAGCAAAATCAACTTTGAATTAAACAAAACATTTTTTAAGATGGAGTCATATATTCTTTTGGCAGATGAAGTATTATTGCTATTGTTTCCATAAATCTTTAAAGGCTGTTATTGGCTCATGTTATCTCCCCTTCATATCATTTCTTTGTTCTCACAGATTACTCCACTGTTCACCTCACACAGCTGCTGGAGAAAGCGGAGGTCATCGCCGGGAGAATGCTGCAGTTCTTTGTCTTTTACAGAAACCAGCATCAAGAGTACTTTGACCACGTCAGGTCTGTGTTGATCCAGGGCTAACATGCAAACATTAAAGGCACAATTTTATTTTATATAAAGGCGGAACTTTTTACTGTTCGCACTTAAATTGTGTACTTACTGCCACCTGCTAAGATCACTAACACAATACCAATGAAAATAAAATAAAGTGCTTTCTTTAATTTTCATAGTGCATATAAGAAATAACAGACCTCTATTCTGATAGAATTTAAAATGCAGCAAATAGGACACAGGCTAATGTGTGCATGTCATGAGTTATTCAGATTGAAAGCCCCTGCACATGTAAACATCAGATCGTATTAGATAACATCTAAGGTAAACAGTCAACCAGAATCTTTTAATCCAAATAATTCAATAAAAAGTGTGAATGTAAATGTGGCTACTTTTATCCAAAGTGAGGAAAACAAAGTGATTGTACAGCCCTTCTTAAGTTAATGCCTCCATATCGAGTTACAGAATTACAAGGTACTACGTTTCAGCAATTGTAATAATATCTGCTGAGGGAGACAGAAAGGGGCTAGAATGTTTAATAAAGAAATAGGGAGAGCAGTCAACATATTCTTGTCACAGAAGAGGCAGGTTTGTAGCTGAAGATGAACAATGTTACTTGTCATTTACAGTCACGTTTTCTGTTTACAGAGACACCCAGGACAACAAGATGTTGCCATCAGTGAAGGACAACAGTGGAAGTCATGGTTCCCCCATCATTGGGAAGCTGGAGGGAATCTTCTTCAGCTGTAACACTGAGTTCAACACCGGCAAACCTCCACAGGACTCACCATACGGCCACTTCCGCTTCCAGACGCCGGCTGCAGCTCTCTTCAATAGCAACACAAACCTTTACTTCGCCGACTTCTACTGCATGTACACAGCGTACCATTACGTCATTCTAGTGATCGCCCCGAAGGGCTCTCCAGGCGACGACTTCTGCAGACAGCATCTACCAGCACTGAATATTGCCAACAACCCCTTTATGACCTGCACAGAGGATGAAGACGGGCAGCTGGTGTTCCACCATGCTCAGGACCTTATCCTGGAGGTCATTTACACCGATCCTGTGGACCTGAGTCTGGGCACGGTGGCAGAGATTAGTGGCCATCAGCTCATGAGCCTGTCCACCGTCAATGCCAAGAAAGACCCCAGCTGCAAAACCTGCAACATCAGTGTAGGACGCTAACTCCAGAAACTGAACCTTTCTGCTGCCTTGAACAACCAAAGCATTGTCATCTCCTTTAGCCACTCCTCTTACCCATAATTCCTCCACAGCATGTCCAACGAAATGCCATTTTTTTTACTGTCTTATCGGTCCTGACCCGAGTTGGATTAATCTGTTGTTCTATTTTTCTATTTGTGTTGAGATGTGAACTTAATCAACCCATCAATCAAACTGCTTCTCTAACCCTATTGGCTGTCAAACCTCTAATATCCCCTCCAATTAGAAAGCAGCACTGTAACAAGTTTATTCCAATTTAACATTAATTCACTGCAGTTCTTACTCACAGCAGGCATTATGAATCTGATGGTTGTTAGAAATCAGGCGAGTTCATGGAAATTGTGATTGGACGAATCTGTAGCATGATTGCAGTTTTTACTTTAGCACATGACTGTTCTTCAGGGATGTTCATCTTATTTATTCCAGCTCATACTGTGACGTATACATAAATGTGACGTGTAGATAGAAACATATTTATTTTTTAACTGCTGAACAGAAAATGTGCACAATACAGAAGATTTTAATAGATCAGGTTCACACATATATAGTTACTGTATAAATGAATGTAGAATTTACGTGCATTTTGACTAAGATTAAAAAGCTACATTTGTCATGGTGGATGTGTACAGTAAATAAAGCCTGGGACCAGGTTAACATGACGTAGCATAACTGCACCTGACTAGCACAATTCAGCGGTTTACGCTGGTTGGCGTGCAGACACGCTGCACTGGGATTGTAGCAGTTCACTACAGTAGAGCCGTAGTGATGTTCGGTGTGAGAGTTACAGCATATCTGAACAGATCTCTGCTTTGGGCTTCAGTGTTGTTTGTAGCTGAAATGTGATTGGACAATGTTCAAGGATCATTCTAACTGGCATTCATGTATACTCATGTATACATGAATACATTCATGTACATTCAAGTACTGTACTTTAAAACAACTTTAAAACTGAATAGATCTTATTCTTCTCATTTCCTTTATATTTTTAGGACTGTATTTTCTTTATATCTTTATGTATATCTTTGCTATGCAGAAACTTTTCTGGTTAGCGCTTCTGTTTTGTGCATCAGTCATTCCACAACCTTTTCTCATGCTAGATACAAATATTTCAGATAAACACAGTTACCTTGTGTTAGTTTATATAATGCATTAATTAGAGTTGGCTGTATTTATGTAGTAGGACCACTGAAATGTGCATACATTATTTGTAAGTGCTCAAAGTTGTTTTCTGTTGAGAGTATTGCATTATTTGACAGGCCAGAGGTTGTGTGTAGCCTCATAGAATCACAGACCCCCATTAGTGTGCATATTATCACAATGTTCCTAATTGTAATCATGAACTAGTTTCAGACAAAAGCAAGAAAATATGAAAACTGCTTATGATTCAGACTTTGGTTTAAAAAATCTCCAGAAGTGCCATACTTTAAAAACATGAAAGATAAATATAATATATTTCCTCTTGCTTTTTGAAAAATCTGTGAGGTTTGTGTTGATCCATCTTGGCACAAAGGTTGCACACTGTGAGCCAACAACTTTGCTTTGTCAACTCATTGAGTCTAGGACTACACTGTGGTCACCTCAACACATAAATAGCATTAAAGTGCATTTTAGCATCATTACGGCATATATATATGTCAAATGCAAATATTGCATTTGGTCCAGACACAGAATCACGACTAAGGCAGTTTTATGTGGTTTCCTGTTTACTGAGCAGCACGTCCAATAAGCAGAATTTGGCTTTGAGACTTTTGTACCCCTGGTACTCCTCAGCCATGGGGATTTGGTCATCCTTCTGCGCATTTCTTCATTATTGAAAGCAAACAAATATCACGTAAAACAAATGATTCAGACCATTTAGACACAATTGAGTTGCCTTACTGAAACAGTTTTGTACATCAGTGCATAGCAGACAAATGGAAATGTATTTTATTTTCAAAACAAAATGCATATATTTTTCTTGATTATTTTTCTTTGTGTTGATTAGATGTGCATTATGCTAACTATGCTGAACTCTTTTGGATCTTTATTTTCCTGTTTCTTTCTGTCCAATGCTCATTTGCTTTCATAATATGGAAGGAAGCACACTAGATATTTATTCTGTTGAAATGTATTCAGTGTCTGTACCTGGAGGCCTTGTAAAGGTTGGACATATTTATGTCCACCTGTCTCACTGTCCTTATCTTGTTGAGCAAATACACAAACGGCGTGTTGCTGTCACCCTCCTCCCCACAGCATGTCTTACCTGTGAGACACCGGTGGGTGGGTGTCTTCTTTAGACCCCTCCTCTTCCTCCTGTCACACATTCACAACAAGAAGATCTGAACCCTTAACCTCATGATGTTGAGTTCACAGTGTAAGAGTGTACAAGAAAAATTCTGTGACTTTTTCTGAGAAATCAAAACTCAAAACAGCCAGTCACAAAATAAACCTGTAATCCTGATCGAAGATTAATTAACTGCAACATTGCTGTGTTTTAATATAAAAAAGCTTCTTACAGGACGTCCATGTAACCTTTCAAAATACAGCAAGCATTTCTGCAGTGTGATCTTCTCTAAAGCCATCTGTCTTTGGGTCAGAAGTTTTGAGTTGTGTAGTAGTGTGTTGAGTTGACCACCCCAAACCCTGACTGCACAAATACACACTCGAACCACCACCCAGCAGAGCAGACTGCATGTGCAGATGATCTTACCCTCATGTTGTCTGGAAGGCTGAGGGACTGCCGTTTCTCCTGCAGTCGTTTCAGGAGCGTGTCCACTGTCTCCCCCAGTGTGGGTTTGTGGTGTTGGGGTAGATATTTTGCTGCAGCCTGGAGACCTCCAAGTGGGAGGAGCTTACATCAAGACCTATTTTTTAATCAAAGTAAACAACAGAGTAACAGACTTCTGAACATCTTTTACAAATCAATGTAAAAAAAAAATATTTTTAGATGACTCAAATCATGCACCAACTGTGGAGCATGAACAATACTACAACACAAGACATCAATCAATTCTATTTAAACCTATTTAAAGTTTAAAGTAAAACCACCCAGGTTATTTTTCTGATTTTTGCATCCTGAGGTTTTGGATATATTATTTATTACATGCGTTTTCATATACCTTATAGTGGGGAAGTGGTTTTCAGATACTGTGGAAAGAATCCCACATTGCAAAAATGTTGCGAAGGATCTGCACCTCTTACCTTTGAGTTGCTTGTGAGATTTGGCCAGTTCATAACTGCTGATCTAAAATCAGTCTATAACATATTCCCCACAAACTGTATCATATTATTGCAACAGTTCTCTTATCTGAGTCACAAATGACAGTAATGCAGTACTAGTCTTCACCAAAAGAGGGGGCAGTAAATCACATAACTATAATCTAGGGTTTTTCTCACCTTACAGTTCATCTCTTGCTCAAAGCGCTCCTCACACTTGTGTTTGGTGAGGATTGGGATGGAAGTCACTTCTTTTGGATCTTTACAACTCTGTTCTAACAGCCTCACGAGCCCTACATACACACAACCACACAGATAAATACTCACTTGTACACCTCCATGTGTAATACAGACTAATAGCTGACTTTATTTTGGGGCAGACAAAGATCAACCGACATTTGACATGATTAAATTATTAACTTTGTGTCAGTTCTAAGTCTATTAACAGTCTTGATGGTGGATAATACATACTTTCATATTTCAGTTTTCAGAAATGTTCTTTGTGATTTGTGTTCTGTCTGTAAAATAAACACATGAATATACTCTTTGGAATAGTTATATAGACAAGCAGTCATATATTAAGTCTGTTTTTGCATCCTTATTGCCCTGTCAAGGTTTATTTTGCAATAATGACAGGCTGACTGTACATTATTTCTTACATACCACCCGAATTCAAAAAACGTTGGGACGCTATGTAAAATGTAAATAAAACAGAATGCAATGATTTACAAATCTCATACACCCATATTGTATACAGACTAGAACATAAACATATCAAATGTGTGACAAAAGTGCGACATTTTACTACTTCATGCAAAATAATCGCTCATTTTGAATTTGATGGCATCTCTCAAAAAAATTGGAGGAGAATTTTGCAACTAATTAGGCTAATTGGCAACAAGTCAGTAACATGACTGGCTATAAAAAGAGCATCAGCTCTTTCACTGCTGTTCTACACATTTATAAGCAGCAGCTTTGAAAGTGTCTGCACATAAAACCCAGTGACAACAGATACAACTTTCCTTTCTGGTCATAATTTATTGTAAATATATGTAGTAAACAGCACACGTCTTGTACACATAGTGAGCTGTTCAGTTTGTAGCTCTGAAGAGGATTAATAATGTTAAACCATGTTCCCTCCTTAACTCTGAATGGTTGCTACACTCTTAGAACCAACGGTGCTATTCAGAACCCTAAAAGATTTGCTGGTACAAATAAAGCAAATATATGAGGTAATCTATTAGTGTTTGTGTGATTGTGTGATTTGAAGCAGGTTGGTCAAACTTTTCTCTGACTTCTGTTTTTAATCACTCTGATGAGCTTGTTGGCCAGGACAAAACATTGAGATTTTAAAATAATTAATCTGTATAAGAGTTTGCATATCTCAGTGTTTCAGTGTCAGTCTATACTTTAGTAACTCATTTATAAAGCTCTTCAGAAATCTTTCTCACCCTCACAGGGTCTGTAATGCCCTGACAGAAGAAACATTCACATTTTGCTGCATTTGAATGTGCAGTCATCACAGAAGACCGGATTTGTCCTGCCGAGTGCATATACCATGTGAATAATGTATGGCTGGAAGAGCAGAAAAACAGACAGAGAGAGATTGCCCTGCTTACAGTGGACAGCAGAGGCTGGCCTGCACAAAAGACTCGAGTCTCTTCAACACTGCTGGCAGCCTAAAGCAAACTGAGTGAAAGAAAAAACATTGCAGCTATTGTTCTTCCTTCCTGTGCGTCCAAAATGTAGGTTAGAAATCTGTTCCAGAATAAAGACATTCATTACATTTGCAATTCTGTTTTTATCTTTTTAAGTGATTTTCTTTCTTAACGTCAGCATGTTTTTACTTGACTGATATAAACATTTACTGTAAATTGCTTTTGCTATTAAGTATTACAGACTGCTTGTTGGACAAGGCAACAGAAATATGTATCCAGAGATAAAGCCAGAAGATAAAGACAGAATAAAAGCTTGATATGAGAGAGGTTCTCACAGGCTTTCACAGAAATAAAAGGCAGAGGACACATCTCAGTTTTACTCAGCTTTTCAACAGCTGTCTCACTTTACTACAAGACTGTTCATGTCATTTTGGTTACACTGCACTTGATATTTAGACTGACTCAACAAATGGATGTTTTTCAATGGCAAAACAGAGGAAATAGAGTTGCTGTATTGATTTACTATAGAGTTTATTGATTGTTGACACTGAAGTGTGCTGGTCAGAGGAGTACAGAGAGCTCTAGTTTTACAGTATGTTTGTGAAGCTGAGAGGTGTACATTATCCTCAGATAAATGAAACCAATAATCTGAGAAAGATGTCTGATTGGTTAAGGATCAACTCTGTGTCTGATTGGTTAAGGACAATACTCTTCTGCAGTATTTAATCCAATGAATATATACACAGTAGACAAAAGTCTCCTATGAGTTACATTCAAACTATGTATGTCTATCGCTAACCAAAACTGCCTGTCCTCCCTTTAAATGATGTTAAGGATCCTTCACGCTCTTATTCTTCCTCCGTACATCTCCATTGTGGGGGTTGAGCCGAGCAGAGCCAAGCCTCGGGTTCAATGGTGTAATGTGGCCCTCTGCTGACCCCAAGTTATCTGACGTTTATCTATTGTCATACAATAGACAATTTTATTACAACATTTTATTTTGAAAATAAATACAAGGTTTGATAACAAATAATTGTTTTTGAATAAAAAATATTTTAAAATAATAAAACTATTATGGTAATAAACATAATAGCTAGAGCAGACTACTGTCAGATAAGCAAAAACTTGGAACCCGCATGCTTCCTTCAATGATGGATGTTGGCATCCATGGTAAAGCATCAAAACCCCTTATAGCTGCCTTCTCTCCTCAAGCTTCAAACGATGAAAACGTGTTAAAAAATATCTCCACTTGATTTCCTGACAGCAAACTAACAGATTTAGTGTGAAACAAACTGAAACATAATCCACTAAAAGTTTTCACCTGTGTGTCCTTGTCAGATAAGCATTTGTCAGATAATGCATCATTATATTTTAGTTTGTTTCTCACTAAACCCGTCACTGCACCACCAGTGCTTCCACTCCCAACATCATGTTATTTAAGGGGGCTGCGTTTGAGACACTGAGGTGCTTTTCTGTACGAACACCCCCAAACTGGCCAAACAGTTTTCTGTGGCTTATTGAACTTTCTGTAAATGAATGAATCCACACAAAGTTGTCAAAATGCCCGTTTTGACAAGTAGTCACATAAACATATTTGTTTGTGAATGTAAACAGCTGGGAAACAAATGATGTGTGTTAATACAGTATAGAGAATGTCAAGCTGATGTCAGACTGAGTGGGTTTAGGGCATTATTGTAATTTTCTGTCATGATTATGAGAAATGTCACCACTGTAGGTCATTCCTTCTGCTTTAAGAACAGTCGCAATAACTCACATCATTGTTTAAAAAGAAAACGGGACAATATAATATGTACTTTTCAGTTTTCACCTTTTCTACATTTAAAAACACTTACTGAAGCAGGTTGAGGAGGTGATGAGAAGACGGCAGATAGTTATAAATCTATTAAAGTGGTCACTGATTAAACCCATCTCTTTATCTTACCCTGATTCACAACAGTAGGTTTGTAATAATGATTTATATTTTGAGATTTTTACTTCAAAGTATATAAAGTATGTAAAGAAACCTGCAATTTTATGTCCCAAACAGAGATGGCAAAAAAGGCAAAAGTTACGGATTGCAGCTTTAATCGATAAAAATGACTTTTATTTGTAGTATAGTGCAGTGCAAATGCAACCAACTTGTGTAAATTTGTGCAAATGTTTAAAAAAGATTGTTTCTTAATAAGATTGCTAAAATATGTCCCATTGAGCAAACAAGGCCCATGTTTCCATGTTTCATATGGAATATATTTGTATATTTCAAATGAACAAAGAACATCCATACAGTAAACATAACACAATTCTAAAAAGGGAACCAACTCATTATGTATGCAGGACTGAAGCCTCATAAAACAAGGCCACAAAGAAGGCTAAGGACAATCCTCCTTCATTTGCTAGAGATTCTCATTGTAACATGCTCAGTAAAACAGTACAACACATCCACACAGACCGCTGATTTTTGTGTTTAAACTTCAGGCTACGGTAGCCACTGCGTCACAGTCAGCAGGGCTCTCTACATCTGCCTTCTTGGTTTCATCCTGGCTGTTGTTCCAGCAAGACAAAGCAGAGAGGAAGAGAGCCGCCCCGCCCAACAACACGAAGCTTCCACTGAAGTAGAAGGCCAGGTCAAATGAGTGCATCCAGTCGTAAATCCAGCCTAGAGTGAACAAGAAACAGGTGGTAAGACATGTAAAGTCACAGGACAGTCACACCGTCCATATCAGGGTTGTGTGTATGTAGATTATAAATATGTAAAGAATGTAAAGAGATTCATATCCATATAATTCAGCTGTAAATTTCAATCCTAAGCCAAAGCCTTTAAATGAAACCACAGACATCAGTATCTATATTTGTTTTGAAAACATTGCAGTTGGTTACAATATGAAAGTACATGACAAAAATTTCATTTCTGAGTAAACTTTGTACATCAGGGAAGATATAATCAAAAATTATAAAGAGTACCTCTCAAAAGTTTAGGGTCACCTGACTGAACGGTCTGTGTAACCTTAATCTGAAAGTGATGTTTAAATGTTTGCCAACATACTAATTTCCTTCATTACAAATCTCAGTCACAACATAATTTCTAAAGTTCTATTTGTGTTATTCCATACTTTTATAATTAATAATAAAGAGCTCTGAAATGTTTTAAATAATAAAGAATGAGGCATTTACCCTGTGAGCCACAGTGCAAACATTTATCTGTTGTTGTCTGGTCTGTGTAGGTCTGTGTTCAGTTGCTTTGACTCGCAGTTCACTACATTTTAAAATGTCATTTTTGTGACGTGGCTGATTCAAATTCCAGCTCAATTTGAAAATGAAACCAGCTATAAATTTTGCCCAATGGTCTGTACTAATTGCACTGTTAATAATTTGAGTCAATTTTTAAGGTGTAATTTTAAAGTTTTAATCTGAGATCTCAAATCATGGGGAAAAAAATGACCTGCGACTGGTGGTCCAAGCATGATACTGAAGCCACCAAAGAACATCAAGATTCCGTACGCCTCAGTCAGACGATCCATTCCCACAACTTTAGTCGTCATGTAGGGTATAACAGACCAGTTCCCTGAGAAGAACCCAAGCACTGCTGAGATGACCTGCAGCCCAGCGTAGTTCTTAGTGACGGGGATTATCAGAAGAGCGACCCCCGTGCCCAGCAATGTGAAGGCATACAGGAAGATGCTGTTCATCCACCTGATGTCCATGATGATGCCTAGCAACAGCTTTCCCACCCCAGCGGCAATGGAGAGGATTGAGACCAGAGGAATTGTGTTGATGTCATCAGTCAGACCCTCGCTCTGAGCTAAGTCCTCCAGGAAGAGGAGAGGAGGATATGTTCCCAGACAACAGACGAACAGAGACACGCACATGGCTGAGAAGACCCTGTTCCGCAGCAGATCTCCTGCCGAGTGCAAGTATTCTAAATATTCCTTCTGTTTGTTCTTTATGAGTCCCACCAATGCTGCATAACTCAACAGGCTCTTGGTGTAAGGTGGAGGGTCTTTGGTTTCCCCTGTCATGAGCACCTTGGTGATGGGCTGGTTCGTCTCGATAGTGTCCTCCATGATGGGGGCCATTTCCCGAACCTTTCCTTCAGCTATCTCAGCCAGCGCTTGTCTCTGTTTGAGGTAGTAAGCTGGCAGGTGCAGCGGTCTCATGAGTCCAGCACATGCGATGATGTTTAGTGCGAAACAACCAATCAGCAAAAGGCAACCGTTGAGTCCATAGAGAACAATGAACTCATTCTGCATGGTGGCATAAAGGAAACCTCCAATACTTGTGCCTGAAAACATGAAGATAGCTTGTGAGACTTTTTAGGGTTGAATGGAGATCCATCAGTTTCTTCTGGAAGCATCAAAGAATTTAAAGTTCAAATTGCATTGGAGGCAAAATCACATTAAATATTACTGGTGATTGAAACAATGAAAATACTGTAGGTTGCTAAATAATCCCTGTATCTTCTGTTCACTGCGTAATTGTTTTGAAAACAAAAATGGAAAACGAAGAAACGTTTTAATTGAAAAGAAATTATTTTTCTATATTTTAGCTATAATCTTCTATATTCTGTTTCTCCTTGTTAAGAACTAAATTGTGAAAAGGAAATAATGAAAATCTTAAAAAGCTCTATTTTCAGTTTTACAGCAAGATGCTGTAAATAACTACACAGATGCAGCTGAGTTTACACAGACTGTTCAGGCATCTTAAGCAGGACACGCAGATGAGATCATTAGGAGTGATTACAGGCTAAAACTGACATTTAGCTCGTAAGAATGACAAACAAAATACAGAAGAAGGTAGACAAAATATAGTAAATAGTCATTTATGAGACTGACATTTGGCATTTAGTAACATTTAATAAGTGAAAATATTATGGGAATGCTTTTTTATTTGATCATTTATTGAAAATACTTTTACCTGTTTTATAGTCTCTTAAGAACTGAACTTTTAAGATCAAGAAGTTTTTGAAATTGTTTGAAACAATTAAAAAAAAAATTACAATTTACAAAATTGTACAAAAAACAATTACAATAAAACATTTTGTCAAGTGTCTAACAGCCTTTTAACTGGCAGCGTCTTAGTTTTGACTTGTTAATAAACTATTATTATTATCAGTTTTACCTGTTGTAACAATGCCGAGAGCAAGACCACGTCTCTTGTCGAAATACTGGCATGTGATGGTGACAGTAGCAGCATAAACCAGCCCACAGCCCAATCCTGCACAAGTGTGAAGACGTTTTAATCATGTGATTAAATATCCAGTCTTACAGACAGATATGTCACCCAGGCCGACTGACAGGCCATGCCAGTTAATCTGCCAATAACTGAGATCACTAACATAAGAAGTCTTTCAATTCCAAAATCTACAAACAGTTTCGTAAGTGGATCAACATATATAGTGCACATGAGCTGTTTTGTATCTTTATCTTAATCTAAAGTAAATATTTATAAATTGTATGAAAATGTATTTGATCAGTTTTGTGTACATGTCATGTGCTGTCAATAATTTATTTTAATATAAATATCAGCCTTTAAAAAAACCAGAATCATCCATGAATTCAGGCACAACTCTACAATGATACTCACCTACAACTATTCCATAGGAGAATATGAGGAACTGAACGTTGGGTGCAAAGGCACTGAGCATGAGGCCTCCAGAGACCATGACCCCACTGAAGATGGTCACAGGTCTCGCCCCAAAGTTCACAACACAGGCACTGCAGATGGGGCCTGTGCCAAAAGAAGAAAATATTTTATTGCTCATTATTTTCATTGACTTATAACAGGAAAAACATAGCACAATGTCAGAAACATCTGTGGCTCAGTGGCACAACAGAAAATCATTATTCAGAAGTGCTATAGATCTGACACACTGTGTTTATCATTATTACTGTTTATTTCAGAATGGAAAACATGTTTCCTAGCATGAGGTTAAAACATGTGAGTTAGTGTACTACTAGTGTAAAATTCACTCTCATCTTTTATGATGCTTCCCTGTGAAAAACTGAGAAACTGAACAGATATTGAAGTACTAAAAGTTTCATTTGGTTTCTTGTTTAGTGTTTCTATAGCTCAGCTGGTGGAGCATGGTGCTAGCAAAGCCAAGGTCATGGGCTCACTTCCCAATAATTATAAAACTAAAAAGCTAAATATTATTTGATTATTTAATTTTTTTCTTTGTAAAATGCATAAATGTATGAATTCATGTTAATTACTTCTACGTGGAGTTAATGTGTATAGTTTTTACACATTGTGATTACATGTTGTCACTTTATATGTACAGTTACGGTTTTTGGCCATAGATCTACATCTCTGACTGTGGCCTTTATCGTAGCTGTCTGCATGCCCGCCTCTCATGCTGGATTTGCTGTTGGTTTCTATCTCACTCTGGAAGCTCGGTGGTTACATCAGCACTGTAAATGTAAGCGTAAATTATATATCGACTGCAATAACTTACTAGCAATGAGTCCGACTCCTGACACGAGAGAGCCGACCCACGCCGTCATGCCTTTGCTGTCCTGGAAGGTGTTTAGCCACTCCGGGTACAGTACCCCCACAGACTGAGGTGAGCCATAGGCCAAGAGCTGCCCCATGAAAGAGGCAACCACAATGGCCCATCCCCATCCACCATCCGGAGCTTTCTTTGTGTTTGGAGAGCTCATGTTTACACTGGGTTCCTGAGATCATCGAACATGAAAACTCTTTCATCAACTCATCCTCACATCACTTCGGACCTGTAGGCCTTTCTTTCCTTTGTGGAGCACAAACATATTTTGCAGATATTTTATCTGTGTGTTAAAGTTCATTTTTAATCATAGCAGGTAACACTAGGTCTAATATAACAGTCACTCACAGACTGAGCTGTTGGAAATGTTGCATGATCTCAGAAAGCACATCAGACTCTGTAACTCTGAAATCTTCTGCAGGATTAAATCCAGCGCTCAATAAACACACAGTGTATTGAAGCCGCGCGCGCCCGCCAGCGGTGCACGCGCAGGCAGGCGCGCGCTTCAGCCCAGTTCCGCATTAGCGGCGTGTAAATCACATCTGTGCGTTTTCATTCACACGTCTGAATGATGTGACGTATAAATGTGATACATGATCGCATCACCGGACATTACATTATGAGTGCGTTACATTAAAACAACATTAAAACAACACTGAAACAACACGAGTCCTCGTCAGTGTCTGATGAGGAAGTGAAGTGACTCTTACTTCAGCTCAGTCTGATGAAGTGAAGTGACTCTTACTTCAGCTCAGTCTGATGAAGTGAAGTGACTCTTACCTCGGCTCAGTCTGATGAAGTGAAGTGACTCTTACTTCAGCTCAGTCTGATGAAGTGAAGTGACTCTTACTTCAGCTCAGTCTGATGAAGTGAAGTGACTCTTACTTCAGCTCAGTCTGATGAAGTGAAGTGACTCTTACTTCAGCTCAGTCTGATGAAGTGAAGTGACTCTTACTTCAGCTCAGTCTGATGAAGTGAAGTGACTCTTACTTCAGCTCAGTCTGATGAAGTGAAGTGACTCTTACTTCGGCTCAGTCTGATGAAGTGAAGTGACTCTATAAGTGAAGTGACTCTTACTTAGTCAGTCTGATGAAGTGAAGTGACTCTTACTGCTCAGTCTGATGAAGTGAAGTGACTCTTACTTCAGCTCAGTCTGATGAAGTGAAGTGACTCTTACCTCAGCTCAGTCTGATGAAAGTTATGAAGTGAAGTACTGAGTGACTCTTACTTCGCTCAGTCTGATGAAGTGAAGTGACTCTTACCATGGCTCAGTCTGATGAAGTGAAGTGACTCTTACCTCGGCTCAGTCTGATGAAGTGAAGTGACTCTTACTTCAGCTCAGTCTGATGAAGTGAAGTGACTCTTACCTCAGCTCAGTCTGATGAAGTGAAGTGACTCTTACTTCGGCTCAGTCTGATGAAGTGAAGTGACTCTTACCTCGGCTCAGTCTGATGAAGTGAAGTGACTCTTACTTCAGCTCAGTCTGATGAAGTGAAGTGACTCTTACTTCAGCTCAGTCTGATGAAGTGAAGTGACTCTTACCTCGGCTCAGTCTGATGAAGTGGTGACCGAGAAGTGAAGTGACTCTTACTTCAGCTCAGCAGTCTGATGAAGTGAAGTGACTCTTACTTCGGCTCAGTCTGATGAAGTGAAGTGACTCTTACTTCAGCTCAGTCTGATGAAGTGAAGTGACTCTTACCTCGGCTCAGTCTGATGAAGTGAAGTGACTCTTACCTCGGCTCAGTCTGATGAAGTGAAGTGACTCTTCTCATCTGCTCTTCATCTTCATCTTCACTCTTTTCGGCTGTGTTAAACCGGTTTGAAGCTGTTCTCGCTGGTCGGCGTCTGAACTTCCTCTCTCGTACCTTCCGCGCGCGTGAGAGATCAGGACGGAAGTGATCGTGATGCGCTGTGAGCTGCTCTCTGATCTGCAGAAAGTCTGTTTTCTTCAGCAGCTCCTTCATGTAAACACGTGAACACGTAAAGACGTAAAGATGTAAAGACGTGAACATGTGAACACGTAAAGACGTGAACACGTAAAGACGTGAACACGTAAAGACGTAAATATGTAAACATGTGAACACGTCACACGTGAACACGTCACACGTGAACACGTCACACGTGAACACGTCACACGTGAACACGTCACACGTGAACACGTCACACGCTCGTCTGCCGCAGCAGGACACGCCGGCTGTCGACGACGCTGTGGGGCTTAAAGCGACCACACCAGCCCTGTTTAGTCACCTACAATAATCCTGTTTAATTCCTCACAGTCACTTCTTTTACATCATCTTTCCATAACATGTTCGTCCAGTCGTTACACTGAGTCTAAACGCAATGGCGGGATGTTCTCGTCTGTTTGAGGAGACTGAGATCAAGTGCGCTGTTGTCCTCTGAAACTGCCAGCCTGCCTTTAAAAGACTGAAAGTGTTATTACTCTTGTGTCAATGTGAGGACATCTGTGTGTGCTGTAACAATTATCTGACTGTACAATGATGCCATGAGTTTGTATGTCAGCATGAGTCTGTTGAAATAAAGAAATCGCAGATTATTGAGACTTTAATGGTCCATGTGGGTTAATGCTGCTGATGTTACACTTAACAACAGCATCTCATCTGTTAATGATGGAAGTAAACTTTACATTCATTTGTCAAGTCTTCAGAAGAGAAGCCGAGTAGAGCTCCATACAAAAACAGACTACTGGAACATACATGACACAGTAAAACGTTTTTAAAACAACACAAATGAAACATTAAATATAGTCTTTGTTCTCAGAGAAATAACCTAATGAGAAACAAAGGAATCACTTATGCATAATCCTTTTACTTGATCTCAGGTACTTCTGTAATAAATGATCATCTTAACAATATATGGTAAGCACTTCCTTGTATTTTCTTGTTCGGCATGTTTAGCTTCACCAGCTCATACAAATTTATTTTTGGTAACCTAAAGCAAATCTCAAAACCGTCCTGAAAATCCAGTCACCAACAGCAGGCGGGTCTTAAATAAATCACAAAAAAAACACACTAGGGCCGGTACCACTTTCAAATGCTTCACTAAACCACACCACCTATACACACATTTTTTAAAAGTGTACAAAAAACTATTTACACTTGTTTTCACAGTACCCAGCACAATTGTTCAGATTCAATCTTAAACTTTGACTGAGGCTGCAGTTACATTCTCATACAAACACTGAAGTCACATCTTCTCAAAGCACACTAGGGTCAATTTCACAAAACAGCATATTTCATCTCTGAAAAGCACATTATTTTTGTCCAATAAGAAAACAACTATTTTTAGAACTGTTTTGCCATTGTGATACAAACAATGGGGAGGAAACATCCATATTTCATTAAACATTTGGTAAAAAGTATATAAAACTAATATCAGAATGTATATAATTTTACTGACTCCAGAAATATCTTTCACTCGAGGTTTTGGGGTGAAATCTGACCTGGTCTTTGTAAGACATTTCCACTATTGTTAAGCATTTTCACTTGCCATGAGGCAAACAGGTCAAATGCAAATTTCTGTATAAGCAGCTGATTGAAAGTGTTGAAAATGCAAAGGCAGCTTTGTGTCAGCAGCAGAGTTTCTTTATCTATAAAAGGCGTTTAGCTGCTCTCTCAGATTCCACCTGCAGCACTGAAGCCTATGAAACCCAGTTGATGTCAGTGCATGAAACAGATGTGAAGGAGGGTCTGGGTGGGTGCAGCTGTGAAGCAGCTGGGGTTCAAGTCATTGCTCTATGGCTGTGGAGACTGCTGCGTCACTGTGGGGGGTGGAGGAGGGGCGGTGGGTGCACGCCAGCCTGCGTGTTTGGGGAAGGTGGGGGTGTGGGGCGCTTGAATTTGTCCGGGCTGTTGCTTCTTCTTTGAGAAGGTCTCTGTGGGGGTAAGAGAGGACATAAAAATCCTTTCTCATATACAACCCCAAATCAGAAAAAGTTGGGACAGTATAGAAAACACAAAAATAAAAAAAGAAAGTAGTGATTTTTAAATTTACTTTGACTTGTATTTCATTGCAGACAATACAACAGCACATTATTTAATGTGTTCCTCATGATTTTTATTTTATTTTTTTTAAAAAAACCCTAAATTCCTATTTTGGTTCTTGCAACACATTTTAAAAAAAGTTGAACAGGAGCAATTTAGGGCTAGTAATCAGGTAAATTTGTTAAATAATGATGTGATTTGAAGCAGGTGATGTCAACAGGTGATTGTAATTATGATTTGGTACAAAAGCAGCATCCAAGAAAGGTCTAGTCCTTTAGGAGCAAAGATGGGCTGAGGATCGCCAGTTTGTCAACAAATATGTGAGAAAATTATTGAAATGTTTAAAAACAATGTTCCTCAAAGAAAGATAGGAAGACATTTGCTTATTTCACCTTCAACAGTGCATAACAATTAAAAGATTCAAGGAATGTGGAGGAATTTCAGTGCGTAAAGGACAAGGGTGCAAGCCTAAGCTGAACAACCGTGCTCTCCGATCCCTCAGGTGGCACTGCATCAAGAATCGTCATTCATCTATAAGCAATATCACCACATGGGCTCAGGACTACTTTGGCAAACCTTTGTCAAGTACCACAATATGTAGTTACATCCACAAATGCCAGTTAAAACTGTACTGTGCCAAAAGGAAGCCCTACGTTAACAGTGTCCAGAAGCGCCGTCGACTTCTCTGGGCTCGGAGGCATCTGGGATGGACCATCACACAGTGGAAACATACTGTGGTCAGATGAATCAGTATTTCAGTTTTTTTTTGGAGAAATGGACACTGTGTGCTCCGGACCAAAGAAGAAAAGGATCATCCAGACTGTTACCAGCAGCAAGTCCAAAAGCCAGGGTCTGTCATGGTATGGGGTTGTGTCAGTGCCCTTGGTAAAGGTAACTTGCACTTCTGTAATGGCACCATTAATGCTGAAAAGTACATAGAGATTTTGGAGCACAATATGCTGCCTTCAAGAAGACATCTTTTCCAGGGATGTCCATGCATATTTCAACAAGATAATGCAAAACCACATTCTGCACGCATTATAAAGTCCTGGCTGCGGAGGAAGAGGATACAGGTACTTGACTGGCCTGCCTGCAGTCCCGACCTGTCTCCAATAGAGAATGTGTGGCGCATTTTGAAGCGCAAAATGCAACAACGAAGACCCCGTACTGTTGCCCACCTTAAGACTTGGTTGCAGCAAGAATGGGACAAAATTACATCTGAAACACTTCTTCACTTGGTGTCTTCAGTCTGTCTAAACGTCTTAAGTGTTGTGAAAAGGAATGACAACATTACAAAGTGGTAAATGCTTTACTGTTTATTTGCTTTACTGTTCCAGCTTTTTTGAAATGTTGTTTTTTTTTTTTTAAGAAAAAACAATAAAAATCATGAACATTAATGTGCTGTTGTATTGTCCGCAATGAAATACAAGTCAAAGTAAATTTAGAAATCACTACTTTTTTTTTTTTGGTTTTCCATACTGTCCCAACTTTTTCTGATTTGGGGTTGTAAATGCTCTACGATGCCACAATGCAAACAGCTGAAGATCCACAAATTGCATGTTATGATAGTGTCATTTACACAATCTAACCAGAGTGACCTTGTATGTGTGTTGACTGGGAGTCGAACCCATGACCATTGCACTGCTAAAGCAGTTCTCTTCCTATTGAGCTGCAGGAGCACATATTACACAAGTTAATGTCAGATCTGACAAATCAATGTATTACATCCTATTCAGTAGTGATGGATCAATGTATCAGTATGTATCAAATCGATATTTGTTTGCAAAAGTGTGTATATCAGTACTGAACATTTCCAGCACATTTAAACATTCAGCAACAGTACAACAACTGATACGTATTGATTCATCTGATAGATATTGATACATATCTGGTGCATATTTACATGTGTCTGTGGACATGGGCTTCCTTTATGAGATGCACTCACAGTACCTCTTTTCTTATGTCCTAAATTCAATGCTTTTTAAATGTTTCCTCATTGGAAAAGCTCTAAAATAAATGCAGTTGTTTTTTCTTTGAGCTGGAATATAAAGGGAACCCTACATGCCTAACTGCTTTTGCTATCCATAATTGTTCTGTAAGTGAATGAAGCTAGCACATTGACCAGAAAACACGTTTGTAATAAGTTGTACACATCACCCTGTGAAATGGGCCTATTTCCCGTAAAATCTGACAGCTCAAATATAAATCATTATTATAAACGTACTGTTGTGAATCAGGGTCAAGTAAGGAGATTGTGTTGAACACTAATCTGTCAATTTGCTCAAGAATGATTTTTGTTCGAGGCTCCGTGCAAGGCTCCCACATGGACATGCAGGCCGGGCGTGCTGTAATAAGACACGCCTGCTCGGGTGAGTGTGGCTGGAGGAGAAAAACCCACTGTGTGACCTGCATATGACAACCCTGAGAGCAGAAACACAGCACAGTCGGTGAGCCCTTTACTGCCTGCAGTACTACCACACACACAGTGTATGTGGAGTAGGTGGTTGGTGTGCAGTTCATCAGGGGTTATAGAGCATTATCTGCCTGCACATTATCTTTGTTTCTCGGCTGAGGAATGGTGACAAGACGCTTGACTGAGGACAGGATTGGTCAGAATTAGACAATCAACACATGTAGCAGACATACCGCTAAACAAAGCAGCTATAAATCAACAGCGCACAAAGCGTGACTCAAACGCTGGCTGTTCTCCTGTGTTCTCTCTTCCAGCACCTGCAGGTATTTGTTTCTGATACAGTACCACAGTGACCTCACTGCTGGAGGTGTGTGTGTTCTGGGCGATGTTTTGACATTCAGTTACTTACATCATATTAATACAGAAAATGTGATGGCAGGTGTGGATTTATAGTCATTACACAGGCTTTAAATGTGGCTCACCCACTTGGAATGTAGAGTCAACAATCATTTTATTAAAACTTAATACTATAAGGTGAGGTCGGACTAAATGCTTCAAATTTCCAAACATGGAGGAACCTCAGAGAACAGTGCCTGAGTACCTGGTGAGATGGGCCTGCTGGAGCTAGGAGACTGGCTGTAGGGAATAGGGCTGGAGACGGTACGAGGACGCAGACCCTGAGCATTGAAGTACCTGCAAAACAACAGAATGCTGAAACTCAATTCTTGAGATGTTATTCATTTACATAAAAAGGTAGATTAGTATAATTTGAATCCAACAAGACTGATAAGCCCTAACTAACTGCTAGTTGATCAGACTAGTTCTTAAAAGACAGGGTAGGAGATTGTTTTCCAGAAAATTTGTTGTTATGCTGGAAGAAAGTCTCAGGGTGCGATTTAACGCTTTCAAAGCTAGCCTCCCCTTCCCTACCTTAACTTAGTGGCTATGTTTATGCAGCTGGGCCATAAATGTGTGCTGGGCTGCGGTACCTCTCATCATCCATCTCCAGGCTGGACTCACTCTCAGATAACTGCCGACACAGAGCTTCTCTCCGCTCCACCTCTCTCTGAAGCTTCCTCTGCAGACGGATGTTCTCCTCTCGCATGTGACGCTCTTCTTCTATGTACTGAGCTCTCTTCTTTGTGTCTGTACACACACACCTTCATGAGCAGAGGATCTTTACAATGAAAACCTATGGTCACTGTGCATGTGATCAAAAGCACAAAGCATGTGATCATAATAAAGGACACTTCATTAAAATATGGCTTGATGCTTTTGTTTTCTCTCTGATATTTTGACCATTGTTCTGTGGTAAATTCTGGATTCAGTGTGTCAGTGTTACTTAGCTGACTGATTATAGAGGTGAAAAAATAACTACAAAACTAATTTTTGCTAGAATTGTTCCAACATTTATTAGGAACTACAATCTGCATTGAATATCTCCAGGTTTGAATGTTTGCTAATGACATTAAAGGTGTTGTCCCTCAGTCCCACACTAATGCATTTTCATTTGAAAGCACTTCTCTCAGTTTTGGCATTTTTCAATAAAAATAAAGCTTTCTGAAAACATTCTCAGAAGAGGATACATGTGAAAACACTGTTTCAACATGTACAAGTGTATTTCATTACAGCCTGATGAGGAAGATGTACATACTGCCATCTGATGACCACAGAAAGAAACACAATCAAAATACTCAATTACAATGATTAAAACATGTAGACATCATCAGGTCCAGCTTCTCCTGAAGAATTCTGCAGGTGAGATGAAACACATTACACAATGGCATGAGCAGATGTTCACGCAGAGCACTCAGATATTTAGAGTGCTATCAGAACTTCTACATCAAGCTGAGCTGAGTTACGGGTCGTGTTTTTGGGCTAATCCATGGCCGCGTGTGCAGAATATAACTGGCCTTTTATCAGCCTCCAGTCTGTCCATGCGCTTCCACAGTCGGTTCACCAGAGCTTCTTGTTCCTGCTCTAATGTGTTTTCCAGGTCAATCTTTTCACGTCTGAGCTGTAAGAACCCAAGCATTCAAACACATGAAATAACGTAATAATAACAGAACGTGAAATAACAGAATAATGCACTGCTGACTGACTGAACTATATTTTCAGCATTGATAGGCCAAAACAAACCAATAATTGTGGACACACTGGGTCCAAAACCAAAAGCATATATTCTAAATGAGCTTTTGCTCTGAACAACTAACTATATGTTCTATTAAAGTTAAAATATTTAACAAGCAGTGATCAACCTAATTTCTTTGTTTTTCCATCTGTGTTGTGTTAAAGTACATTATGTAACACATTAGTGCACAACTAGTAAACGTTTTGACTATGATATGCATCTAGTCTTGCTCATTGTTCCTCTGAATTTGTCTGTGCACGTGTCATCAGAGCATCTCATCATCAGTACACTAAAATCATTCATTATGAATAATTTTCATGTTTCACATACAAAAAGTGTTCAATTAGCGTTTTGTTCCTATATTTGGCAAAGATGTTTGGCCTATTTTCTTCTTCAGCCCAAAACTGAAAATGGCATTAGTGGTGGCTGTATTTTTGGTGCATTTGTAATTTGAGGTCACTCACCTGTTCTAAAGTCAGCTGTTTGGAGACTGTGTCATTCTCCAGTTTCTTGATCTTCTTCATGAGTTTGTTCACCTGAAACTGCTGCTCCTGTTCCAGGTGCTGCTCCAGCTCAGCTTTCTCATGCTGCAACTGAAAGAGAAACACACAGTTAACCTACGAAACAACAGGTTACATCTTTCTGATAAACTGATGACAGAGCGATGTAATGTGTTGTATTCCAGCATCTGATGACCCTGTCAGAGCGATGCTGTTAAAGCCACACAGTTCTCATTGTTATACAGACAATCTGTTGAGTCTAATTGCTCACAGCTGCAAGTCCTACAACATGTCAGTCATGAATCTATGTTTCTCATCTTTGGTTGTGTTATACAACTATTGCAGTGCTCCAAAATTTAATCAGCTGCCTCTGTAGGCAGTATTTTAAGGCATCACATGCACTGGTTAAAGAGTTAGACTTGAAACCAGAAGGTTGCCGGTTTGATTCCAGTGCCGGCGGGTAACAACAAAGGTGCTCTTGAGCAAGGCACCTAACCCCCGATTGCTCCCTGTTGTGTGTGTGTTCACGACTTGCCGTGCGTGTTCACGACTTGCCGTGCGTGTTCACGACTCACCTCTGGGTTAAATGCAGATCTCACATTTCAAGTATGGGTTACCACATCTGACAAATACACCACTTTCACTTCATATTGGCCACATTCTAGAGCAGTGTGTCGTGAGTTGAGAAGACACATCTCAAAATGCATAATAGAAATACTGAGACGTATCTCTTAATTTTTTTCAATTAACATTTTTAACAAATACGTGTGCTATGTAGTTAAGCTTTTGTTCCTTAGTGCCTTTCTCCCATGTTCCACAAGAGGACAAACAGAAAACCTCTGAGCTCAGGCCATGAGAAGTTCCTTAAAAAAGCTTTTATAGAACAGTTCTCCAAAACTCAATAATAACTGCCTTAAAGCAGGAGCCACCTGACAGCATGGTGGAACTGGAAGGAGCTTTTTGAAGAAGCTCCGAAACCCTCATGTGCCAAACGATCAGTTGTAAAGAACGGCTGTGTGAGATGCCTGTAGTAACAACACTTACTATAGATCATGTGTTCATTAACTTTGTGGTCATCCCTTTCCTGTGTGCCATAAAGAAGAAATCCCAGGGAAGATGGAAGAGCGCTTACCTGCGTGAGCTTTCGAGAGAGTTCGTTGGTGAGGAATTCTTCTTCCTTCTCATAGTTGACTGCTAATGTTTCTTTCTCTTTCTGCAGGGCTTGAATCTTCTTGAACAATGTGTTACTGATAAACTCCTCTTCTTGTTCTGCCTTCACTTGCTAAAATAAAAAATACATAGCAACGTTAGTCTTAGCAAAGCATACATCACAGGTTTTCAACCTGTGCACACTCTTCTGTTCTTTTGTTGTGTTGGTGCAACACTTTAAAAGAGATGCATTGATTATCAATTACAGGACCTTCTCTTCCCTCACTGTAGTTCACAACTCTGTTCTCACACAAACTCTAGCTGACTGCAGCATGACAACATGAAGGAGGGCTTGCAATCATTTTTGTGCTGATATGCATGAAATAAAAAAAACACAAGGGAGCTGAAAAATGCCCAAGTCCCAATCAAAATAATCATTCTCAAACATTTCCACAGCATTTAATAAATCTGTGAAAAGCTGCTAACACTTTCTGAAAGATGTTCGGTAGATGAAGATTCACATTTGTGCTCAGGCAGCTCCACCAGTCACCTTATTACAAGAAAGGATGTGTAAAGTTTGTTCAATAGTCTAATGACAATTTCCTGTAGAAGTGAAGAAGTGAAGCAGTAATGCAGTTTGTTTTTGGATGCAGCTCTTATGAAAGGTGACAAACTAGGCCAAAGACTGCTTGTACAATGACCCAGAACAGCATTATTTAATAATTTAATGAATCATTTCATAAAGCCATTGTGTGTGTGGTTATAAATCTCGTGTTGCATCATATGTTACATTGTGGGAGTTTAAATGGGTGTTTTTGGCACTTTTTGGCTATAACATACTTCACATATACAGTATATAAGATTACATGCATCGTGTCGTTTGCTGTTCACCACTGGAAAATGTAATGAGATGTTCATACAATGTTCATATAACTGAAGACTGTGTACATGCCCAGAATAAATGTACTGTCATAAATTAACTTTGTTGGAATGGCTATCTTAAGCTAATATTAATATTTCATGGGCACTTTTACACTTACAACACAACTGTAGTTTAATAATCACCAACACGAGTCACAAATACTCATCTTTAGCACATTAGCATCACAGCGACAAATGATTAGCAGTTTCACAGACATGAAGAGACAAAATGAAGGATTTCTGTTCACTGTAGAAATGAAACTTTAATGAAGTTCAGCAGGAGTAACGGGGACTTGTGAAGACTCACTATACACACACTGGCTCTGTGCAGCTCCTCCTGCAGAGATTTACACTTCAGTTTAAACGTCTCCAGCTCGATCTTCAGCACTTTATTCTCCTGCTGTACGGAGGCCAGGCGGTTCATCAGCTCCTCCAGACGGAAGGGAGAGATGAGGAGGGAGCTGGAGGAGGATGAGGAGCGCTGAGGGGCGGCTCCGTCCGCCATCACTGATTCACTGAGAGAACCACTGATTCACAGAGAGAACCACTGATTCACAGAGAGAACCACTGATTCACAGAGAGAACCACTGATTCACTGAAAGAACCAATCACAGAGAGAACCACTGATTCACTGAGAGAACCACTGATTCACAGAGAGAACCACTGATTCACAGAGAGAACCACTGATTCACAGAGAGAACCACTGATTCAAAGAGAGAACCACTGATTCACTGAGAGAACCACTGATTCACTGAAAGAACCACTGATTCACAGAGAGAACCACTGATTCACAGAGAGAACCACTGATTCACAGAGAGAACCACTGATTCACTGAGAGAACCACTGATTCACAGAAAGAACCACTGATTCACAGAGAGAACCACTGATTCACTGAGAGAACTACTGATTCACTGAGAGAACCACGATTCAGAGAACCACTGATTCACAGAGAGAACCACTGATTCACTGAGAGAACCACTGATTCACTGAGAGAAACCACTGATTCAAAAGAACCACTGATTCACTGAGAGAACTACTGATTCACTGAAAGAACCACTGATTCACAGAGAGAACCACTGATTCACTGAGAGAACCACTGATTCACAGAGAGAACCACTGATTCACAGAGAGAACCACTGATTCACTGAAAGAACCACTGATTCACAGAGAGAACCACTGATTCACTGAGAGAACTACTGATTCACTGAGAGAACTACTGATTCACAGAGAGAACCACAGATTCACAGAGAGAACCACTGATTCACTGAGAGAACCACTGATTCACTGAAAGAACCACTGATTCACAGAGAGAACCACTGATTCACTGAGAGAACTACTAATTCACTGAGAGAACTACTGATTCACAGAGCGAACCACAGATTCACAGAGAGAACCACTGATTCACTGAGAGAACCACTGATTCACTGAGAGAACTACTGTTTCACTGAGAGAACTACTGTTTCACAGAGAGAACCACTGATTCACTGAAAGAACCACTGATTCACAGAGAGAACCACTGATTCACTGAGAGAACTACTGATTCACTGAGAGAACCACTGATTCACAGAGAGAACCACTGATTCACTGAGAGAACCACTGATTCACAGAGAGAACCACTGATTCACTGAGAGAACTACTGATTCACTGAGAGAACTACTGTTTCACTGAGAGAACTACTGATTCACTGAGAGAACTACTGATTCACTGAGAGAACCACTGATTCACAGAGAGAACTACTGATTCCTCCACACAGAATGTTAGTGTTTAGTTAGTTAAACCTGTTCTACAAAGTTTCAAGTTCATTCAAATTGTTAATTCATCTACACATTAACATACTGAATATCATGACATCACACATGCCTCTGTTTTAATCGAGGCTGGGTTATAAACATGGCCTCTAAATGCCTTAATCTGTAACATTCAATAAAACACATTAAGGGTTTGAACGCAATTTATTATGAGCTTAAATGATCAAATTAATTATCCAGTGTATTTCCACACACGATCGTTCATGAATGCTGATGGTGACCTCTCCATCATCAATGCACCAAAACCAAAAGAACGTTTTCCTTAAAACCAACCTTAAAAATCAGCAGCACACTGCTAAACATTTTAACATCTTACAGGCAAAACACATGACAACAGTTTAAAATCAGATGATGTGACTTTCAGATGTTTCTGTAGCTGCATTGGGGAACCGGCAGTAAATTATGAGACAGTGTGAAACTCCGAACACTCCGAAGTCACTGTTGGGGTGATACTGTCATCTTACTAACAAAAATGATAGTGAGCAAAGGCAAGGCTGTGAGTGGAGACTTCCAGAACATTCTCTCTTTAGAAAAAATCAAAATAAAGTAAATTACATGCATGAAAACATAAGTAGTCTGAGGAAGACTCTGAACAGTACGACAGCTGGTCCGATTTCTGAGAACTGAAGGTTCAAAAGAAACGTCTGTTGATAAAACCAAGTTGTTTTTTCACTTACAAACATTTTTCCTGCTATTAAGTATAATACAAGTGTGTCACACTGAAGTGTTCCCTTTAAACTGGAATCAGAATTGGTAGTTTATTCCCAGTTTATTCCTACAGTGGCCAGTGCATTGCCAGTAATGAGAGTCACTTTAGGATTTATACAGTGTAATGTATGTACAGCTCCATTAAACAGCATTATGCATCCTGCTATTATGGGTCCAAGAAGTATAAAACCAAAAAATTAAAGCTAGTGCAGAAGTGATTGGAACGTGCCCCTGTTTCTGTCAATCATTGATGGATTTCATTTCCTCGTTGGTAATGGGAGTGCTCGGGCTGCTGTGGAGTGTCTTATTTCTGATGCTTCTGCACGATGGAAAATTTGCACTCAGTGTCCTTTTGACTCCAGTGACTATCTGTGTTATTGAAAGGAACAAGTGTTTCATGCTCATGCGAAATCAAAAGTCTTCTGTATGAAATCCATATTTGTGAAGCTGTAGAGATCTTCATCATCAGATCTCCTGCGAGTTTCAAGTGATCTTTCTCCCAGGAACATGATTTTAAAACCATTACAAATCTGAAACACAGCAAGTTGCAGGAATATATCAAATATTAATTGCGATGATAATATTCTAGGGTAGTTTGTTATATTTAATATACGTTTGGATTGATTTATAGTTTTTCAGGGTCCCACTTGATGTAAAATGTAAAAGATTCAAAAATGTTCAAGTTTGATATGCAATTTTAATATAGACTGTTTCCTTCAGCTTCACCCAGCAAATATGCCACATTACGCAAAACTCTCTTTGGTGTTGATGTGACGTGTTAGCCGGCTCACAATCTGACTCATGTGACTTTCAGACAAGTTACACAAGTTACAGTGAATTCCACTGTACTCCGTCTTATACCCCTGAACCTTCTTTCTAGTGTTGTGACCAGACATACACAGCCGTTACGATTGACCCTTTCTCTCTCTCTGTCTTCCTTTCTTCTTTTTGCCATTTAGTCCTTCACCAACCTAAAGAAAGAGAGAGAGAGAAAAAGAAAGTGAGAGTTAGGAAGAACTCTAGAAGAGTGTCTATGTGAATATTAATGTCATTGCCTTTCCATGGTACATGACAGATGCTGGAATAAAAACATTAGTCAGAAACCCTGTGCATGTGTGTTATAAACACAACACTGTCCAGAAATTAGGGCTGCACAATCATTGATCAAATATATAATCACAATTATGATTCTGGCATAACTGTGTAGCCCTTCTAGAAACATTTACTCAGTTCTCCATTACTGAAGTCACTTCAAACCCACAGCAGGAAACTCAAGCTAGATTTGTTCTGCAGCAGTTTCTTCAGATAAGTTCACACTCACTTTGAGATCAGGCAAACACAGACTCCCTGCATGCTGCAGGTTCACACTAGCATCAACACTGCACACGAGCTCAACCTCAGTGTGCTATCTGTGGGGCCTGCAGCCCTGCTCCTCCTCCTGCTCGACTCTACTGGCCTGCCGGGAATGCTTGCCACGCTTCTTCCTGCCTTTCTATTCCACAGCAGCTGTACGACGCATCACTTTACAGATGACTTAACAGAAGGGTGTGAATTACACTGTGATGTTTATTCTAAATCACTTCTGTTGAACTGCAATATAATGGTAATACAGTGCCCTTCATGAGTATTGGGACAGTAAAGGAAAAATTGCTGTGGAGTTAAGAAATGTGTCCATTTGACTGAATAAGCAAAGAAATGATTCAGACTGTAGGTTTGTCTTGTTGAACCGTGGCAGTGTGTCAATCACCTCATGCCCTCTAACCCACACACAAATGTCACAGCACACTGATGAGCACAAACTGTCTGCAGCAGTACCTTCAGAATCACTCTCTGGCAATACACACTAGTGGTGACAGTCTCTTCTTCATAAGAGCTGGTCTCATTAACTCTACAAGCCCCCTGCTAGAGTCACGTCAGGACATTACAGCAGTGTATGAATCAACATGCTCTGAACCTCAAGACATGCTCAACAAATCTCAAGAATTTATGGAGAATCATGACCAAACTTGATCATGCTTATTATTGTATAATCCATGAAAAACTGAAAGAAACTCCTTTTGAAGACACCTAAACAACCATGACTATTTGTCTATGCCCACTCGTGATTCAGTAAATTGTGAACATGAATTTGGGCACTAGTTAGGGCCTTAAAGAACTACACACTGAGGATTTACAATTAACTACCACAATTACAAAATAGCCCATCAAAATGTGTATATGGTAAACAGCTAATGCTCAAAGTTTTTTATTCATGTTGCATTCCCAAAATTTCTAGGGACGTTTTAGTGCACTGGAGCAATTTTGACAAAGTGACAGCTGTAGAAAGGTTGGTCCAGTGTACTGATCCAGGGAGCGGATTGAGACACTCCAAATCTTGGTTGTACATTCCTGGTTATATACTTGGGTTTATTTATTCTTAAAAATGTAACACAAAGCTTTTTTGGTTTCCGCTTTTAAAGGAGCACTCTACCTGGGATTCAAAAACACACTCCTTGTTTGGTGCTGTTCTTCTGTCCTGCGGAGCCTCGATGCTTATCTCCTCCTGCCCAGTGTCTTTCCTTGCCTTGTTCTTTATTTTGCTGGAAGACACACTGGCAACCGGTGACAGTAGTGCTTGGTGATCTGGATGCTCCTCATTTTGCTTCTCACCTTGCACTCCAGCAATCGAAGACATTGGCTCCTGGCTGTGTGGTATCAAAGTTTAAAGCACATTACTTGCCACCTAACCTGCTGACTTTGTGGAATAATATAACTGTAAGTGAATATCAGTGTTGACTCAGGTGACAGTTCTTACCTGGACTCTCTCTGCCCTTGTGTATCAGTACCCAATCCTTGGCCTGAAGTTGTTGTCGTCGCCTTTCCACCAGACGTCTCAGCTGGCAAACCTAAAATTGAAGACATATCTTTTTCTTCCTGCTGCACTTGTGAGAGGATCTCCTGGAGCCTCTCCTCAGTCATCTCCTCATCCTCTGAGCCTTCCTCCAACTTAATGTTCTCCAACAGAGACTTTATCTTGTCTTGGGTCATTTCTTCATCTTCTTCATCAAAACCAGACTTGCTGCCCTCCCCATGGGCCACACTGGCTGAGGAACAAACTGTGGGCTCAGGTTGGGCTTCCTTATGATCACTGCTTGGAAAGACATCCAGTTCTTTTGATATTACCTCACTGTGGCATTGTTTTGAGGAGACCACAGACTCACAGCTGACACCAAGGTCACCTTTTTTTGAAGAATCTTCTTGGCCACAGGACCCACATCCTATGATCAGGGTGTCCTCTTCCATGACTCTGGGAGGCTTGGCATATGCAGACACTTGGCCGCTAGTTTTTGGCAGGGAAAGCTCACTGGGTCTAACAGGGGCACTAGCGGGAAAGGTTATCCTACCATCCTCACTAAAGAAATCATCTTGGTGCAGAGGGGTAGGGGGCTCATAGGTCAGCTCTGAGGGACTCTTGAGCTCCAGCTCAGTGTTGTGGTAACCTGAGTTATATAACACAGGGAGATGGAGGCAAACACCACGTGTACAACACCGCAGCAACAGATGCAATGACGAATCTTTTTTATCTTAATATTAGCCTATTCTTAAACCCGTTCATCACCCATCTGTCATAGATGGATCTGCAGATTTTTTTCTATTTTGATTTTGGAGGTACACCCCCTAAGCCTAAACTGGTTGGATGGTCTTAGCTGATTTAAAATGGAAATAGTTGGTTTAAGCTGGGCCTCCCAGCTTGGCAAATCTGGTCTGGTTTTAGCTGGTAGGTTATCTGGTCTTCCAGTCTGCTAAACCAGCTAAAACACTAGGTGACTGGGGGACCAGGTAAAATCTGCCAACCAGCTTAGGCTGGTTTCAGCTGTTTTTTTTCAACAGGGAAATCTGAGTTGATTTATGCACCAAATTCCTATAAGCCTTTATCAGATTATCCAAAACATTTAACATTCAGCACTGGCTGCATGCTTTATGCTTTCATACAAACATACAGTGAAAACAATTCAATAAATAACTGAATCACACAGATCCCTCACTGGTCCAATACCAAACAGAGAAACAGAGTTCAGGTGGATGGGGCTAAACCTTACCATCAGCCTGCTGCCGGGAAACTGCACTATCATCTGCAAAACATCTTGTGCCTAAAATGTTGACATGGTCAAATATGGGCCCTTCCAGCAATGTCACAATATCCAGCCGATTGATCTTAGTCAGGACTGCAGATAAAGCTTCCGCTAAAAGGAGAAAACAGAGAAAAGAAAATTCCTGAACAACCTGAAAAATCATAATTTGACCTTTACATTAGAAATCACTGCTCCTGTTCCCACTAAGTGCCTCCATATGATTAACCCTCATTGACAAAAACAGACTTCTTGAGCACACTTACCTGTAGCGTTTTTACCATCTCGGCTAACCCATTTCTTTAATAGGTTGAAACTCTGAGCGGTCAATGAATTGGGGTTTTCCACACGGATGTAATTTATCTCATCCACCGAAAATTCCATTTCCCTGGCAAGCTCTGCAACACATTTAAAATAGATGAGCAGTCTCCCCCTGGACATGTGCCGAGTACTGCAAACGTGCACCGTACTGATCACAGAAACAGATGGTCAAAGCCATGCTGCAACACAACAGTCCAATTCAAACAGTGTTTGGTCATGAAAACCTGAAAGAAATTACTACAACATTTTTTACAAAGATGAAAAAATGTAGTGTGTATTTGTGCTAAGAGGTTGGTGCTCTATGTCCTCCAGGTGCTGTCCTTCCTCAGTATTTTGCAAGGTCTTACCAGTCCAACTCAGACCAAGATGATCAGCCACAATAGCCATGCACAAATCTGTCTTCTCGCAGGGACTCTGAGGGCCTGAGAGCAGAGGACGGAAAAGCATAAAAACCTTTTGAAACATTTTTTTATAAAAGGAAGTTAGAAAAATATACTAACTTATCAGAAAGAGTTACCAAAACATTTTGATATTGTCTGGTTAGCTTGTCAGTGGTTTTAAAAAGGTTAAATTTATGAAAAAATGCATCCTAGCAATGTAAGAACACCCTTCAAATAGTAAAATCTTACAAGAGACTTAACGAATAAATCACAAATAGACACAATTCTCTGTCTATGTTGTAGGTCAAACATAAATTCACAGTATCAAATAAATCTGAACATGCATGCATCTTCAGTGCTGTGCTAGGACTGTTTGTCTGCATGGGCTTGTAACATCTACAGACCTACTTAGCACCTCACAGCACCTCAACCTACTAACATTGGCATGCTAAGGTAAAACTGAATACTTATGGACAAAGGTCTAAAAGCAGTGTCAGAGATCAGTACACAAGTACACAAGAGAGAGAAAATGGCAATGTTGACATCTGACAAAGATGACATCTACAGTCAGGTCACACCACAAGCAATTACAACAGCTCATGCAACTAAGATTGTACAAATGAAAGTTTTACAAACTAGGCTTGATCTTCATGCCGGGGGCCACTTGGGGCCCAGCAATCTGACTGCCTTCACCTCCATCAGTCCTGTTACTCCTCCATTTCCTCCTGTCCCTGCTGTACTGCTCAACCTGTGATCTCACATCTCCAGCAGACCTGGGTGTGCTAAAGGGCTGTGATGATTGTGATAAAGATGTGTTCCTTAATGTACTGCTTTCTTCATCCTTATCATGTGTTTACATCTTTTTTATTTCTTCAATGGATGGGTAGTTTACAAGCTGTACTGCGCCACTATGTTTTGAGTCACCACTAAAGATTTTGGCAACCTCACATAAAGGCTTCTGTCCACATTTACTGCCTGATTTATTAATGGGGCCTCTTTTTGGTATTTTGTTGTTAGTTATTCTTCCTGTTTGCTGGGTTTCACCCTTCTGTTTGGCCAATGTTGTGGTCCTATATTTCCCTACTGGTGAGGAGCTAACAGTTTTAACCTTCAGTTTTAACCTTGGGATTCTAGATTTAGACTTCACATCTTGGAATGGATCTAATCAACTCCTGAATACTGGTCTGACAACTTGTATTGGTTTTCCTCTCAGTGGCAACCTGGACTTTGGTGCCTTTCTTTTAAAGTCATTACATTGGGAAATTGTATTTTTCTGTATGTTTTCTTTCCAAAAAGTACCAGTGTCCTTTCTGACTGAATTGTTAGACGAGTTAACTTTTTGAAATTAGTCAGGTTTAGACATTGACAGCTGATTGGTTTGTACAATGCTGTGTTGCACACAATGAGTTCCAGCATTTAAGTCTTCAGGATTATTATTATTACAATTTCTGGAATTATTGCCGTTTTTTTGGTGGTTCTGTCCCTTTCTCTATATGTTTCTGGTCCTATGTGGTAAATCCCTGCTTTCTGATCTCTACAACTATCCCAGTCTACACAAACAAGGTCTTTCCTGTAAATACTGTAAGATTTAAGTCCTATTTTAGAAGAAGGACACAAATTAGACCTGACTTCAAAATAGTGGGGAAGGTTCCATATTGTAAAATGTGTTCAAGCGGTCAGTGCATATCTGAATGATAGTGTATAATACAAGTGTGTTGTCCTCTAGCCTAACTTGTGCTCTTTCTACTGTCTGTGGATTTGAGGTGACAACATTTGGTTTTCTGGCCCCATGCCCTAACCTCCCTCCCAATGTATGCTCACCAATCTGAAAAAACTGCAGCCTCTCTTCAACAAAATCACGCTTGCTCATGTCAATCGCACCACTGCGGGTCATCTCAAACATCTTCCCCTCGTGGAAGGGAAAAGGGTTAGACTCGCTAGTTGGTGTTCTTTCATCAGTAGGGGTTCTTGCAGGAGTTGTGTCAGGGGTTGTTGCTGTAGAATTTTCATCTACTGCTAGCCCAAATGGCTTGGGCTCATCATCTTTAAGCCTGGCATCAACAACTTCATCTTCCTCTTCTTTGCTTGACCAAGGATCGAAGCCCTTTGTTGCAACTGTTTTAAAGGGAGTATTAAACTCCTCATCTAGCTTGTAACTAAAGTATGTATCCGACAAACTGTGATCAGATTGTTTTCCATTTTTTTGGTTTAAAGAATCAATGTTTGCTTTGGTCCTTCTGCACTCCTCATCTGGTGATTCTTCTTCAATGACTTCAGGTTTACTGTGGCAGCGGTCACTTGTCCTAGTCATATTATCTGATGCCCAAATATCTTTTCTGTTCTCATTGGGGAATTCAAATGATTTAGTAATATGTTCACTTAGACCATCATCTTCATCCTGAAGTTCATACCCATCCAGAGAGTCAATCTCTGTAGCGTCTGTGTCATGTGAGAACTCTGCTGTTGTCGCTATTGAGCAATCTGTGATTGACTGATCATTGCCATTTAGTTCATAATCATTATCATCTGCTTTGTCATTACCATTTGTCCCTGGATCTTTACGATTTCCATTCTTGTCATGGTCTTTTGATTGACTTTCCTTCTCAATTTTGTCCTCATCAATCTTAAAAGTATATTTCTTTATCTGGATGGGTTTAAAGACTGATTCCTCCTCACTTGAATTGCTGTCATTAGCTCCTGGGTGCACAGGAGTTGGTGGCTGGACTCTTATTATGGGCTCAGCAAAAAGATCATGCTCCTCTTGGAGATTTACTTCCATCATCTCAGTCTCAGCCTCTGAAGGAGTCGAGTCTTTTTTCTCAGGCTGTGACAAATCAGAATCCAGTGGAGGTGGAGGAAACTCGATATATGCAACTCGTTTATCTTTTGTCTTCTTTCCATATTCTTGATGCCCATTGATTGTTTTTTCTGGTGTAGATTCTTTTAAAGAAATAAGTTTGCCTTTCTTACTATCCTCTGCTATTGGGCTGGCAATACCTGGTTTAAATGCAACGAAAGAGTCAGGGGTTCTTGAGGTAAGATCATAGCTGACCTCTTCTGAGCTTGGAGTATCTGGAGTCATTGGAATTTTGCCAGAGCTATCAATAAAAGAGAACTGTTCTAAAGTGTCATAGTCAGGGCTACCTTGAAGAGATGTGGCCTGTTTCTGTTTACCTGTGTAAATTGTTTTACTTTCTGAGCTGACCATCTTTATGAATGTACCATTTGTTGCACCTGCTGTGTCTTTGTCAGACTGTTTTCCCACTTGTACACTTACTGGTAAAGTTTTCAACCCTTTGAAACATTCTCTTGTTGTAACTGTTGATATTGTTTTCCCTGAAGTAATGTCATTTAGACCACTTTTTGTTCGACTTTGTACAGAGACATCTTTAGATCTTGCAGCGTCCTCTCTCTCTAACTCTACATGGCCCTGAACCCTTGGTTTGATCAAAGTAGGTATGTGCGATGGGCACCTTTCAGATTGTTTAGGTAATGTGTCTTGTTTCACTTTATTTGATTGACTAGTGTCAGAGGGAGCACCTAATGATTTAACAGAAATAGGAGACTCTATCTTTTTCTTAAGGGTCTTTATTTGGGAGTCATTAATATTGTCCTTACATGAGGAAACACCTGTTTTAATCGTCTCATTTTTAATGTCATCCTTTAAATACTGGCGCTCTTTAAGATTAGTTACACTATGACTGTTTGTAACATAGCCACCTTTAAAGACTTGAGAGGAAATTTTGGCAGAGCTCTCTTGAGTTCCTTCAAATTCTTCATTGTTCTTTTGTTCCATACACTTCTCAAACAATGAGGGCCTGGTTGCAGTGCTATCTAGTTTAGTAGAAACTTGGGGTAAAGGTTTTTCACCTGAATGCTTGGAGACAACTGCTCCACCATTTTGAGATCGTTGAGCTTTACTACTCTCAGTGGTTACTTTACTTTTATCAGTTTCTGTTGGTTTTCCAGAAGGTGTCTGTCCTTCATCTGCAAAATCAGCCTTTAAAGTTTTTGAACAGACAAACTGATATACAGGTTTAATTTCTGGTAATTTTTTAACTGGCTGTTTTGATTGTGCAGCAGGTGCACTCTTATCCTGTTTCTGTACTTCTTCTTCTTCTAACCTTTGTCGAAAACAAGTCACTCTAGAAGCCTTAACTGGGACTGGGGGAACAGGATTACTTGTCTTTGACTGCTGAGGAGTGATATCCTGTTTTGATCTGTCCTCACTGAAGCGTGACATCACACACTTTTCAGGACTGTTTGGTAGACTCACACTTTTCCTTTCATTTGTACTCCCAAATAGCATCTGCCTGCCTTTGTCCCATTCCTCAACTGTACTCTTTTGCTTTTTCTCAGGTCTGCTGCACATGGAGCTTGACCGTGAAAGTCTCGCTGCATTCTTTCTCTCAGGGGACTGGAGCTCATCATTTAATTTTTCTGTCTTATCTCTAAAAAACTGTGAGACTTCACTCAGTTTCTCCTCTGCCTCTTTAATAGTTCGATCTACCCTGTCTTCATAAATGAGTTTCTCTTTATTCCTGTCCTGCCTATCTTGCGTAAACCGCATCCAGACTGCATGTTTGGGGCTTATAGGTTCTGTGGTGTAATGTAACTCTGTAACCTTGTCATATTGCTCATCTTGTGGGGAAAATTCACCTGATTTGTCAGATTCATCCCTTGCTGATCTGAATTTGGATTCCATGCTGGGACCTGTTACTTTTTTTCCATTAAAGCCTTCTGCCCCTTGCACCTCAGTGGTTATGCTATGAACTTTGTCTGCCACTAAGTCATCTGTATCAGACTGTGATATGTCTAAGTTTTCAGAGAGCAACATTTTCTCAGCAAACCTATATGACTTGCCTCTTAGCTCAGACAGCTCATCGTCATGGTACTCAACAGAATGCTGGCTTAGAAGCTTTAAAGCTTCATATGATTCATCAGCAAAGAGCTGAGCTGAACTGGGACAACTCTCTTCCTCTTGAGAGACAGGTGTATTCATTCTGGATGCATCTAAGAATGAAGGTAGTGATTCCTCAGCAATAAGTTCATCCTCATCTTGAAGGGATGAATAATCATCCTTAACTTTATCAACAAGCTCCTTAAGATCTCGCACACTTTTGCACATGAGCTCTGGATGCTTTTTAGTCTCTCTGATTATAACTTCAGTTGAGTCAGACGTGTTGCCCTTTTCAATGTTTACCTCAATTATTCTCCCAGCTTTGGGTTTTTTGTTCTTTTCAAGGAGTCGTGGGCACAATTCATTTCCTTTAATAGAGTCTTGGCTAGCTTTGTGCTCCGATAAATCAATAAGGTCTTTGGAAGGGTCTCTTCTACACTGAAAAGCTTTTATTATGTCTCGAACTGACATTGTTAGTTCTTCAGTTCTCTCAGAGCCAGCATCTTTAAGCTGAGGTTTGTGGTAGACCATTCGAGTTTTGGTGGTAATGTAAGTTTGTTCTTTGACACATGCCAGCTCCTCAGAACTGACTTTCATCTGCAAGGTCTTTACCTTATCTTTGATTGAGCTACCTGTCGCCTCAGGTTCAGTGCATGCTGGAGGCTTCAAAGCTGCTGCCTTATCCATTAGTGGCTCACAACCCTGTTCTGAATGTTCATAGCTCCTGATGACGTGAACTAATTCTGTTCTGGTTTCTGTTATGATGGGGGAAATAGGTACATCTGTGAAGGGGGGTTTGGGCCCTGTGCTCTCTGCAGTTTGAGGAGCTGATGGGGTCTTTTCACTTCTGGTTTCGAAACCACTATCTGAAAGTGGACTCTTGTCTTGTTCATGGGAAAACTCATCAGGGGATTTCAGGATCACATCTGTTCCAATACAGGAGTCAGCTAATTTACTCAAGTCTTTCTCTGAGGGAGACATTTGCATACCTGGGGGTGGCATTTTGAGCTTGTGTTCGGGTTTTATGGTGCGTTTCTTTTTTTCTTCTCCTTCCTTTATTTCATAAAATCTGCTATTTACATCAGCCATTTTTGAGAGGGAAATAGCACTTATATCATTCATTAATAAATCAACCACTTTAGCTAAATCAAGATCATTGTCCATATGCGGTCCAGTGGGAAGGGTTGGTTCAAATGTTGAGAGGGGTTGAGGAACACTCTGCTGTGCCTCTTCAATTCCATCGTTTGATAATTCTTTCCATTCATCCTCTAATGCCCTGTCTTTGCCTGAGCTTTTGGTCTCACTCAGGAAATCCTTTGAGAGAATTGTGCTAACTTTGACAAGGTCATCTTTAACTTTCTCTACCAAATTAAAATTTTCTTCATCCTCCATCTTAGACTCTTTGGAAACATGTGACTGAAAGTTTTTAACTGCAGTTGTGGGGTCAGTTTGTAAGACTGCAGTCATTTTCATCAAATCTTCCTTCATATATGCCACATCTATAAGAATCTCTGAACTGGATGTCAGTGTGGGTGTGGCAGTTGCTTTGAGGGCTGTTGGGGAAATGAACAGCGAGGGCTTTGAGGGTTTCAGTCTCAATGTTGAGGACTGTGCTTGAGTGTGTTCCTGAGGTGTGACTGTTATTTTCTCTGGAATTTTCTTCCCCTGGGATTCAGGGAGCACACTGACCACAGAAAACATTGGCACAGTCATGGAAGTGGATGATATTGATGTGGTGGGGGTGGCTGGTGATTGAAGAGAAACATAAACAGAACTTGGCTTAAAAGGTGCAGACAGAGATTTTAGCGTGCTATAATTTGATGTAGACCCAGTGGGTGTTTTCTCAGCCTTACTGAATGCTGCACCAACCCTGGATAAAGCTGCTTGTGTTGTGGCTTGTATCCGTTCCTGCAAGCTGTAAGTCCCTCCTGAAAACAAATGGGAAGATGTAGTGGAGGATGAGGGATATTTTACTGAGGAAATGGGTCCATTTAACATGACTTTTTCTATTTTGCTTATTGTAGGCTTTGCTAAAGAAAGAGATGACAGAATTGTTCCCCTAGCTGCATCTGTGGTAGTTTTAATAGTGGACAATCTTGATATATTTTGAATGGGTGAGGACACTGCTGTACTTGCGGGGGCCAATGCTGATTTGAATGATAAAGATGTATATGTGTTTGCGGTCAACTTTACAGAATCAGACTTGGTTACTGTGGTGAAAGTTCTCTCTAGCAATGATCCAGGTGATGAACTCAAGTTAGCCCTTGGCAAAAATGAAGCAGCAAGCCCTTCAATGGACCATGGATCTATTACAGTTTTACCTGGTGAAGACAACAGAGTGGAAGAAATTGGAACTTGGTTTTGGAATTGCTGAACCACAGTCTTTATGGGAGATGACATAGACCTGTATGTTATAACTGGTGATACTATATCGCTAACTGACATTGGAGGAGAAACATTTGAAGCTCCTTGGGTGGACTTGACTGGAAAAGCGGATGAACTGGACCACCCAGATTTCAATGGCGAAGCAGATGGCGTGTTGGAAGGTGAACTGGAGAGGGAACCCAGTCCACATTTTGTTTGCCCAGGGATGGTAATAGGAGCACTCGACCATGCCTGGTAAGATCTTGTTGAAAAGTCAGGTTTGTGAGAGTAACCAGCAGGCAGTGTTCTTGTTGTACTTCGTTCAACTGTTTCTTTAAACAAATGAAATTTAACAAAAATTCAACACAATTTGTGAAAAAAAAAAAAACAGAAAGACCAGAAGGAAAAAATTGGTCAGTGGTGATTGTCTTATAAGGAAGTAAAATAGCAATTTATGATGTGGAATGGAACTGAAGATGAGGGTGGTGTCAAAATAAAGATGATCCAAAGAGATTCATGGCCCACAAAGGGTTCAAATTGAACAAAACTGAAGGCCCAATAAAAATGATGACAAAAATTGGAAACCACAAAATGCACAGGACCACAGTAAACAATTTCACTTTTGACTTCTGATGTGTTAGAATCTCCTATGACTGACTAAACTCAATTGCTACAGTGCCTTTTATCTGTTTGGTCCAAAAGTCTTTCCCCAGTTAGGTTATTTTGAACAGAAGACTCAAAACAAAAGATCCTTGTTCCTGTGCAGCAAAACATTATGGCAAATGCTGGATAAATCGCTACAGTTAAAAGGTCATAATATTTCTGTGCTTCATGCAGGTCTGAGTGACCTCAGTGACAGGCAATTGAGTGCAAGTTGTGAAAGCCCCAGACAGAATCTATCTGTGACTCTTCATGCATGTCCGTCAAAATTAAATGAAAACATTCTGCGCAATCACCAAGCCAAAAGGATCAAGACTGATTGTAAACAGATATAAAAAAAGAAAAGAAAACGATTTGTACTTTGATGCTATACTGCAGTTCACATTAATAAATCAAAGTAAAATGTTATAAATGTTGCCATACATATTTTTTCTGGTGAGTGGCGAAAAATGAACAGATAGAGTAAATAATAGCACAAGCACAAGGCAAGCACTGCATACCAAACTGAAATACCAAAACTTTACATGCAAACTAAACAAATAAACAAGCGTGGACTTTGTTTATGTATGGTAAGAATATGTAGATGAAACATTAAAGTTTATGCCAGTTAAAATATCTTCTTTTTTTTGGGTCACAGTAAGTCATGTTAGCTTTAACTACTTCCAAAACTTTGGTTTCCCAAAAATAAGTTAAAATATTAGTGAAAACATCACACTCACTCATTCCGGGCTCAGTCAGATAGCTGTAGCGCTTACGTAACGTTAACGATGCAAATGTATGACGTCGCTCTGGTTTCTCAGTCTGTAACAACAACACAAATCCTATGACTTTCTCTAGTAACAGCCCTGATTTCCTAACAAGACTTTAATTACAGCTTTCTTAGGGTCAATTAATCAATTAATGGTTCTTTCCTTGTGAAAAATGATGAAGACTGTAAAACATTAATAATTTGATCAGTCTCTACATTAACAGGACTTTTTGGAATTATGATTTTCAAGATTTTAAAGTGATGGCATACTGAGACTGGGTGAGGTTGTACACACTTTGCAAGCTTTTGAGAAAATCAATTTTAAACTGATTTCCTTTCATTTATTCTTAAGATAAAAAATAACTATGATCGATTGGATCAATGAGTACTGACGTGCAGTATTATGTTACAGAACATATAATAATGGGCTTTATTTACACAATACAAGAACAATGGAGTTCTGGTTAAATGTGCTACAGCAATTCAATTTAGGACAATTTACATTTAAATATTTATGAAGGATTTACATAGAAATTTGTTCTGACTGCTTTGATTGGAGTATGGATGGGTAAATAAATAAGCCTGCAAAATTTGCAGAAGCATGCATTTACAGTGCACTGAGGAGAGTAAGCGCCAGTGTACCCTGCTTAGACCAAGCCATCTTTAAATAAGTCTCCACAAAGCAAGTAACCCAAAGCTAAAGCGACTGACACACACCAGATGGAAATGAGGGCAGAGCTCTATTACCTCTTCCTCAGGCTCTGAACCCTTTCGGTTCCCAAGATGCATTGCAGAAACAGAGAGGATAAGGTAATATAGAGCGGGGAAAGAAACACCAGCATGTGATAAAAGGCATTTAAGAGCATGCTACATTACTGTCAAACCACAGCAACAAAGAGGAAATTAAAGCACAGAGCAACAAAAGCTGTTGGAAATAAGCTTGAGCAACTTCAGCCAAAGCAGGATCCATCACAACCACAACAACAACCTCATCAAAGCTTATAAACAGATAAAAGACACACTCAGCTTGAGCCAAATCTAACCCTTAGTGAGAAGAACACTGCTCTATCTAGTATGAGGATGGCATGGTATGTAGCAAATGATCACAGTCCTGTCTTACCTTTCTCTGTCCCGGCAGTGTGATGTTTAAATTACAGATAGTATTCTGAACAAGACCCTTGGAGATCCTGGCATCTCTAAGGAAAGACAGGCGGCCACATGGCTCCTGGCTGCTATCTCTGACCTACAGAGGGCAAACCAATGTTACTCATGTCTCATCAGTCTTCAAGCCACAAAATGGACCACAGTTTGATACATGCATTTGATTCCATTGTGCTGTTTTAGATTCCTTTCCTATTTGACTGCACAGGTGAACCAAACAGTTAATATTGAAAAATAATGCACTGAATCGATGTAAACCTGGTATGAAAAAAATGTAAAAATGAGTTATTAATTAATGAGTGATGAAATATTGTGATGTAAATCGATATAACCCCACCTTATGTATGTATACTGTGTCATTTCACAATACATTAATGATAATTAGTCAGGAGGGTATGCTTAATGTCACAACACAAACAAATTAGTAACATAAAATTTAATTTATTATTTTTTCTATTAATTTTGGGGTGAAATGTTAATAAAAACAATACATGTTTTTGGGTAGTTATGAAATAGAAATAAAAGGTAGAAATAAAAAATGTTCTACCTTCACAAAGAATGGGAGTCTGTTTTCCTTGAATGCGTAGAAGGTAAAAACCAGCTGCTGTCCAGATTTGGTCAGTGGGGCCAAATTGCCGCAGCACTCCACATGAATGAGTTTTCCCCCAGCCACCTTTAAAACACCAGCCATGGATTTGATCAAAACATTCACATGCAACATTTAAAACAGCTTTAAAATAATCAGATATTCTGAACAGCCTTTCAGCAGGTAAAGTGAATAAATAGCCTATCATAGACTCAATAATAAACAAAAACAAAAATAAAACAATAATTGATACAGATGATGTACCTCAATGTCTTTGCTTCTGGCCACCTCCTCAAAGTTCTCCTGTTGCTCAAGAGTTTTGTCCACTTTATCATCCGTCATACAGAAGCAGCGCAGGTTGGACTCCACAGGGTCATTCATTTTGGCAAACACCACAAATTTGGCCATGTAGGGCACACAGATGAGCTCCCTATAGAGCTGGCTGGCCAATCCCACAGTCTCTGGGATCTGATGGCAATCTGCCAGCCAAAACCTGCAGATGAGAAGTGTTGTAGATGTGAGATGTCTGGACACTATGAGGTCAGTTTACGAGAGAGAAGATCAGAAGCTTTGCTGGTACCTGGCAGAGACGTTTGTGGTGAAGGACACACAGTCGTTGAGGAACGTGAGGGGTGTGGTTCCAGTGATGTCCTCCCACTGAGCTGGTGATGTGCCACCTGTGACCACATGCTTCATTAACATGCCAGTAAAAATAACCTGATTTTGAGGGGTGGAATTTCCTCCCATCGTTACACATTGGGCTGTAAGCCAAACCCACCAGTTATACTGCAGAGGAGTCGCAGACTGGGTGTATTATCTCCTTTGTAGCCGTTGACTGCACCCTCTCCAGAGAGTGAAGGCACAGGCATGGTCATGGTGATGGGCTTGTGGAACTTCCTCCTGCGAGGCTCCACCGTCACTATGGGGCTGAAGGCTGCACAATTACCAATAATATTCTTCACAGCTTCACTGGGAACAGGCTGGACCTGTTGAAAGAGAATGACAACATGTTTAATTACATTCAGTTATATGAACTTTATTAAAGGTAGACAGTGTGTTCTGTCTAACTAGCAACAAAATTGCTAATTATCAAACTCAATCTCTATAAATTCTATTTATATGGAGTCTGAATTATATAAAACTCAGAACATTACATTCAGGACTTATTTGGATTGTCTCTACCTGCAGTCCAACTCTGATCTTTTTGGTAAGTGCCCCCTCAGGAAAAGAGGCCTGGACCAGAGGAACCATCATACTGGACAGAACTCCTCCCTCTGGACCAATCTGATTACTCTCCTGTTTGATCCGTGACACCACCGCAAAGTATTGTGGGAAATCTTTGGTGATAATCCTGCAGATGCGCTTCTTCTCCAGATCTGCTGAGCTGTCCAGCTCTGTCAAGAACATCAACATTGAATACTGTCAGGCAGAAATGAGTGTTATAGAAGTTTGTCAGGGCTTTGCTATGTGGTTGTTAAGTTATAAACTACTGCTCCAGGTCAAAATAGGCCCCCACTTTACCTTCATCCATGCCATTGAGGAGCTCTTGGAGGTCTTGGGTTTTGCAGTCATGATGCTCCTTCCAGGTTTCTCCGTTCTCACTCCTCAGAAAGATGAGCTCTCTCTCCTTCCCTCTCATGGAGCCAAAATGAGGAATCTCCACGATCACAGGGCTGTAAGACACAACACAGGCTGAACAGAGAAACTTCTCAGACGTCTCAAACACAGAGCGGCAGAAGGCTCGGATGCAGAAGATCACTTTAGTCAGTGGTGACAACATACATTCATGTCACATCAGTGCAAAAGAGGGGCACCTGGCAAATGCATCTGATCTTAGTATTTGAGCTTGTAAAGTATTTTGAGTATGTTGAACTCAAAGGGACAGATGCACAGATGTTGACTAACCAATGTGTTAGTTTAGTACATTTCTTTTCCCAAGAGTCACTGCTTCATGCTTTGCAACTAAACCCAAAACTTTCAAACAAAGATACAAAACAAAGGTGCAATGCAAAAAAAATTAATTCTGTGCTTAATCAGTAACTTTTTTCTTATTTTTCAGTTAACGTATTTAAAGGTCATTAAAATAAAAAATTGTCTTTGGAAAATGCAATATGAATTGTTAATTTAAATAAGTAATCTGTTTAATAAGTTAAGTAAAATTTCAACTTATTTTTTCTTAATTTATTTTATTTATAATTTATAAATTTATTGTATACAAACAATATATATATATATATATATATATATATATATATATATATATATTTTTTATATAAATTATATATATATATATATATAATTTTTTTTTTACAACAATCCTGCTTCAAAAACATTACAGAAACGATTTGTACAATAATTGAATAATAATTGAATGATCTCTTTGTATGAACAAACACCCCTGAATGCAGCAAACATTTACTGAAGTCAATCAAAAACATATGCCAGTGGGGTAAGAAACTTTAGATGAAACACAACGGATGAAAATTTAGATCAGACAACGTGAATAATGAAGAAAATATTTAACATAGAGAAGGTACCACAAAATAGTTCATGTCTGAAGCCCCCAAACTCATCCTTACCAAGCCTGGCCAGAGTGATTCACTTTCAGTCATCTACACGCTCACTGAAAGCTCAAGGGAACTGGTGTAGATGAAGAAAAGAAAAATCAACTATAGCTGTTATAATCAACATGGTTGTTTATAGTAAACTTGGTTCCTCGTGGACTGAGTTGCAGGATTCAACTAATGAAGAGGGGGAAGGTTTAGGGGCAGATGGAGTTTACTGAATTGTATCCATGCAGCATTTAGAGGACCAAAAATGGAGGAACATTTTATGATTCCTGCAGCACAGGATTCTACCCTAGAACTTAACTGTGGTCATCATTCACAATACAATGTTCCAAAACCCAGTAAGTCGCCTTGCTCACGGTCACCAACTGGACCTTCATCATAAAAGCCGGTTCACACCATGAACAGTAACTATGAAGATAACTATAACAGTAACTATAATAGCCTCCACACCAATGGACAATAATGTTGTTTATTCTAAAATCACAAGCTGTTATAAATGCATGAGCCATTTAAATGTTTATCATTCATCAGCCTGAACAAATTCACCCCAAAAGTGATTGATTTATTCATTGTTTTACACCATTCCAGCATCTAAGGCTATATTCATGACAGTTAGGGCAGGAGAATTTAGCATGTCCAGTTTACTTAACCTGCATGTCTTTGGATTATATGAGGAAACCCAGACTGACACAGGGAGAACATTCAAACTCCAGACAGAAAGATCTCCTGGCTGAGACAGTACTCAAACCGGGGAACTTTCAACGATATCATTCCTCTGTTACATTATCAGTTGTAGTGTGGACTTGGCTATTACAACGATTTTAAACTTTGGATTCAGTGTCAAGTGACTGAGTGGAACATAGGCAGCAGCTCCTACACATCATTATACAAATGGTGCTTCTCACTTCTCACTCAGATCACATCTGATTCTAACTAACAGCGTGATATTCATAAAATACTCAACACATAAAGCTACAAAGCGAGTATTTAAATTACTCAACATTTACTCTCAACCGATATTGTTGTGCTATTAATACCTTTCAGTGAATTTGGAGGATTTTTATGATCAACATTCCTTTTGTCAACTAACTTTTCAGATAAATCTTTTTTGAAGATTTAAAGAAGTCACTAAGTAGCTTTTCCGACAGAGAGCGGGCATATATGACACCCTAAAATGCCACCTAAATACTGCTCACATACAGCTTTTGAAATAATATGAAACCATGTGTCATTTTTAAATCTCCTATTACTAACATGGTGGCTCCTTCAGCGGTCAAAATCACAAAAATTGATCAAAATCACAGCCTTACTATGTGATCAAAATCACAGCCTTACTAAGCATCTAAAATCACAGCCTTACTCTGTGATCAAAATCACAGCCTTACTAAGCATCTAAAATCACAGCCTTACTATGTGATCAAAATCACAGCCTTACTAAGCATCTAAAATCACAGCCTTACTCTGTGGTCAAAATCACAGCCTTACTAAGCATCTAAAATCACAGCCTTACTCTGTGATCAAAATCACAGCCTTACTAAGCATCTAAAATCACAGCCTTACTCTGTGATCAAAATCACAGCCTTACTAAGCATCTAAAATCACAGCCTTACTCTGTGGTCAAAATCACAGCCTTACTAAGCATCTAAAATCACAGCCTTACTCTGTGGTCAAAATCACAGCCTTACTAAGGAATTTTACAGTGACCTTCATGATGCCACTGTGGGAAAACAGTGTGAGTAAATGACGGGGTGGAAATGGAGGTGCTGCTCTACTATACATTTCTGAATCAGTGTCGGGGGTGAGCATGGCATCTACTGTCTCATTGTTGAAACACTTCACCAACAAACACTAAAGACAAGCACTACCAAACATAGGCAGTATCAATGGAAATGATCAGGAAAGACAGGCAGGAAGATGGGACCTACCCCAGAAACTGAGCCCCAGCAGGGCCCACCTCCACCAGCCGGCTCGCCAGCCCCTCCCCTTCCACCATGGGTGGCAGAGATGCTAGCTTATGTCGCTTCACGAGGCGGCATGTGATGCGCGTGGGGGCGGTGCACTTGCGGGGCGGGATGATGATGCGCATTCCATTGTGGCGACTTCCTCGCATGGAACCGCCACGGGCATCCACCATGAAACTCACTAAAAACCTGGAGAAGAAAGACCATCCAATAAGAGAAGATGAAGAAAAGCATCTCAACGGCTTTCAGAGGAGACATTTAGGAACTGAATTTTCTGTCATTCTGTGTGTTAGATGTGAGAAAGTTGGTCAGATTTAGACAATGTTTTAACATTAATATTTACAATTCATTTACAGTAAAGGTTACAACACAATTCACTATACACTAATATAATTATTTATTTATTACGGTAACAATTATAATCTTTCTGCAATTGTCTGTATTGGTTAAAACATTTTTAATTGTTAGTCAATTAAAGAAATAATTTCAAATGTTTCACTTCGAAATTAAATGTAATTTAAAAAATAATTTAAAGAAAAATAAGTCTTAATTTGCATCATTTGGGACTAGCAGTTTAACATTATCACTAAAAAAACAAACAAACAAGATAAAAACAATGTAACAATCACATGTTGTACACTGTGTACAGTAGATCTTCTCTGGTCAAGGAGGATGTTATTAAGTACTGACAGATCAATAGTTTGGCTGTGTTGATTAATTGACCAGCTTTTGGCACTTTAAAATTATTGGTCAGTATCTACAGACCAACAATCCCATAACACCTTTCACACACTTGGGTCATATTTCATCCCAATAAAAAGAAAGTATATTTTGATTAAAGAAAAGCTTATTTAAAAATTATTTTTGTGAGAGTTAAGCACATTTCTGCCGAAAATGCAAAATATGAAAAGAAAAGTGTATTATTTAAATTTTTACGAATTTATACATCATAATAAAAATATTGTATTACAGTGATGAAAATCACCACTGAAAATGAGAAAATAAAACAGTGAAACATCAGATACATTATGGTAATGATAATTTCTTATGTTTTCTCCAGTAAAATATGACCTGGACATGTTTTCCTGAGGTTCACAGATGTGCTCACATGTCCAATTAACAGAACCAGTTTTACAACCTACAGAAAACCTTTTGCTTTCAAATATCACACATCGATACAGTATTTAATCTGCTACTGGCCACTCCACTATTGTAACATCACGCCAGCAGAGGGAGCCCTCACCGGAATACTGACTGCTCATGCTTTACACCTGACTACTAAGCATTTTCATGAAGAGAACATCTCTCTATATCTGATCGACTCACCCAAATATGAAATAATTTTAGGAATTCCATGGCTAAGTTGCCACGATCCCCACATCTCCTGGCGCACGGGTGAGCTGACCCACTGGTCTCCATTCTGTTTTAGTCACTGTCTAACCCTTAAGCAGTCCAGTCCATGTCTGTCCACAAGCATTGAGAGCCCTCCGAGCCTGACCTAACCAAAGATCCCCAAGGTTTATAACAAGCTTTTGGAGGTCTTCAGCAAGGTTAAAGCCACACAGTTACCACCACATCGGCACTGGGACTGTGCTATAGACCTTCTTCCCAACATGTGTCCTCCCAAAAGCAAAGTCTACCCGCTGTCACGCCAAGAAGCACAGGCTATGGAGGACTACATCAAGGAGGCTCTGGAAGCTGGCTTTATCCGTCCTTCTACTTCTCCCGCTGCAGCTGGCTTCTTCTTCGTGGAGAAGGATGGGGGTCTGCGTCCGTGCATCGACTACAGAGGCCTCAATAATGTCACTGTTAAATTCAGGTATCCACTGCCTCTAGTCCCTTCTGCCCTAGAACAACTCGGGGAGGCCAAAATATTTACCAAACTCGACTTGAGAAACGCTTATAACCTGATACGCATCAGGGACGGAGATGAGTGGAAGACAGCTTTTCTCACCACCAGGGGGCACTACGAATACCTGGTATGCCCTTTGGCCTTGCCAATGCCCCAGCCGTCTTCCAATCCTTCATAAATGAAGTCTTCAAAGATGTCCTCCACAATTATGTCATCGCATATCTTGACGACATCCTAATCTATTACCTGAATGAAGAGAATCATGTCACTCACGTCAAGAGTGTTTTTTCCAAGCTTCTCAATCACCAACTCTATCAAGACTGAAAAATGTGAGTTTCATGTGAAGCAGACAACATTCCTGGGGTACAACATCAGCCACCAGGGCGTTGAAATGGATGCTTCTAAGGTAACTGCCGTCACTGAGTGGCCGCAGCCCTCCACGTTGAAAGAATTGCAGAGGCTTTGCTAACTTCTATCGACGCTTCATTAGGAACTACAGCTCTATTGCTGCACCTCTCACTTCATTACTCAAGGGAAAACCCAAGAAGTTGTCATGGAACGCTTCCGCCAATGCAGCCTTCCAAAAGCTCAAGACCAGCTTTACGACGGCCCCCATCCTAAAACATCCAGATCCAGAACTCCCCTTCATTGTGGAGGTCGATGCTTCTGACTGCGGGATTGGAGCCGTGCTCTCTCAACGTCACGGACAACCTCCCAAGCTTTTCCCGTGTGCCTTCTCTCGGAAGCTAACCCCCGCTGAGTTTAATTATGATGTGGGAAACAAAGAGCTTCTGTCAATGAAGGCTGCCATGGAAGAATGGAGACATTGGCTCGAGGGGGCAGTTCATCCTTTTCAAGTTATCACGGACCATAAGAACCTTGAGTATGTCAAGTCTGCTCGACGTCTGAATTCACGCCAGGCAAGACGGTCCCTGTTCTTTTCACGATTCCATTTTACAGTCACTTATCGTCCAGGCTCCAAGAATAGCAAGGCAGATGCACTATCCAGGCGCCATGATCCCCCACGACAGAACTACAATCCTGAACCTATCCTAAGTCCAGCCTTGTTTGTTGCTCCAGTCAACTGGGACATAATGGAGGAAATTCACCAGGCCGTCCTCACAGAACCATCACCACCGAACTGCCCCCCTTCCAAACAATATGTTCCCCAGACACTACGTCACCGGGTCATCCAGTGGGTCCACACATCACTCAGCACGGGACATCCCGGCATTTCACGAACCCTTAAACGTGTGCAGAATTCCTTCCGGTGGCCTTCAATGACCAAAGATGTGGCCAATTATGTCAAGTCTTGCTCCGTCTGTGCCCAGTCCAAGACTCCCAGGGACCTGCCGACGGGACTTCTACAGCCTCTCCCGATTCCCCAACGACCTTGGTCTCACCTCTCCATCGACTTCATCACTGACTTACCCCTGTCTGATGGTTACACCACAATCCTGGTCATCGTCGACCGCTTCTCCAAAGCCTGTCGTCTGGTTCCATTAAAAGGATTACCTACTGCCATGGAGACTGCTCAAGCCATGTTCCACCATGTCTTTCGAAACTATGGTCTACCTGAAGACATTGTATCAGATCAAGGAACTCAGTTCACCTCTCAGGTTTGGAAATCCTTTTGTAACCTTTTAGATATCAATGTGTTTAACCTCTGGCTGTCATCCGCAGTCAAACGGTCAGGTGGAGAGGCTGAACCAAGAGATCGGCAGGTGCCTGCGGACTTACTGCAGCCGAGAACAACATCGCTGGGCTGAATTTCTCCCTTGGACTGAGTATGCCCAGAACTCACTAACGCACTCCTCTACAGGACTCACACCATTTCAATCTGTGCTGGGTTACCAGCCTCCCCTGTTCCCGTGGTCAGGAGAACCATCGTCTGTGCCTGCTGTTAACGACTGGATTCGTAACAGTGAGAGGGTGTGGGACAGTGCCCATGTGCGGCTTCAACGCGCTGTGAGGAGGCAGGAAATTAACGCTAACCGTCACCGTCGCCCACACCCTCCATACCAACCTGGACAAAGGGTCTGGCTCTCCACGAGGGATCTCAAGCTACGTCTGCCGAGCAGGAAGCTCTCTCCCAGGTATGTTGGCCCATTTAAAATCATAAGACAGATTAATAAGGTCACTTACCAATTAGAGCTTCCTGCTGACTACCGCATCTCTCCTTCTTTCCATGTGTCACTCCTCAAACCTTTCCACCGGGACGCTGACCCCGAGGCCATATTGCAGGAGCCACCGCCACCGCTGGACATTGGCGGAACGCCGGCCTACAAGGTGAACGTCCTGCTTGACTCACGGGGGGGTCAGTTACAATACCTGGTGGATTGGGAGGGATATGGCCCAGAGGAGAGATCGTGGGTAGCGGCAGTGGACATTCTGGATCCCTCGCTCACGGAGGAGTTTCATCGAGCCAGACCTGACCTTCCGGCACCACGGCCACGGGGACGCCCACGTAGAGCACCTGGAGGTGCTCCTAGAGGGGGGGGGGGGTTCTGTAACATCACGCCAGCAGAGGGAGCCCTCACCGGAATACTGACTGCTCATGCTCCCTCTGCTGAACTCTGAACTTACTTCCTGTTTGGCATCTATATAAACCTTGCTGCCACAGGGCCACTTTGCGAAGTATTGCCAGCTTTACACCTGACTACTAAGCATTCTCTTTTACTGCCTGATTTCCTGTGTTTTACCTATTGTTTGGTTCTCGTTTTCTGATTTTTGCCTTGCCCCTTTGTTTGACGCCTGGATTGGACTGTTTGTTTGGATATTGATTCTCTGCCTGGATTTACGACCTCTGATTTACGTCTCTCCCTTTTGTTGTGTTGCATGGTTGGACTGTCTATGTTTATTACGACCCTTTGCCTGTTGATTATGGATCACGACTCATTTGATAACCCCAATAAACATCCGCAACTGGATCCTGCTTCAGCTTCTGCCTCAGCCCCTTTACAACTACATCTTGTATTGTTAATATATGGAAGAGCAGAAAGGTAACACTTATTTTTAATTCATATTGTTCCACATTTTACAATAATGCTAAACCCATCAAAACTATGAAATAACACAATTGTAACTTTGTGAATTATGTTGTGACCAAATAAAATTCAAACTAAATTTAACTGTTATATTTTGGCATCTTTTATGTCAACGTCACACATTTTGTTGATGTCACACACTTTAATGCATTTGTCACATGCTTTTGGTTTCCTTATGTTCCTCTTAATTTAGTCATTATCCTGTTAATTAGTTTTTCATTAGCTCCTCTGTTGCCCTAGTTACTTATTCTTTTCATCTGTTTCTTGTTTAGCTACCCTGTGTATATATACTTCCTGGTTTTTGTTTGGTTATGATGTTTTGTGGTCTCCTGAGTGCTGGTTAAAAGTGGTTTTCAGATTATCTCCCTGGTTTCCTGGGTTTTCCCTTTTTTATGATTTCTCCATTAATTTCAAACATTTTTAATGTTTTAACATTTTGTCTACAAAAATCATTTTAAACATGTAAGCAAACAGCTTCAGTTTAAAGATTGTAAGAGTTTAAGACATTAGAAGATCACTAGAAACATTTCAGTCAAGTATTTAAAAGTTTTTGAATGGTAGTGTATATGAGAATCCCAATGTAATTTTTATTTATGCATTACAACATACGAGAGAGAACCAAAGACACATTAAAAAAAGATTGTTGTCTGAAGAATAAAGTTGCCACCACTGTGTATTTTGTAGGTGTTTGCTAGAGAGAGAAAAAGTAAAATGGTAATAATGAGGCCTGCGTTACCAAACCCCTATAATAAAGATAACAAAAGCATTCCATTACATTGCATATTCAACACCTCTTAGACTCTCTGTTCGTCACTCACATTATTCTTTATGTATTAGAACAGCAGCTGTATAGAGTGCGTACAGACAGCTGATGGAAATGGAACCCCGTGTTCTCTTACCCTGAATGGACGGGGCTGGAGACCAGGTGCACAGTGTCCGGAGTCCAGCTATAGCGTCTCATTGATTCAGTGTTGTACTCTTTAGCTAAAGCCATATGCTACAACAGAGAACACAAACATGCATTCAGAACTCATGTCATACAACAAATGGAAGTGGTTTACAGGTGCAGGACTGTGTGCGAGTGGCATGGTTTTGGTGCCACGGTCCAGTTCTGTTTGCTGTGTTCATGACACCAGCAATGCAACACTAGATTCACTTTAAACTTCATAATAATAATAATACTTGAAGACAGTGACTTTAGTGTATTCCCAGTCAGAAGCTCATATGGGGGATTGATGAATTTTGGGGGCGGAGCTTGTAGGAGTCGTTGTAGACGGACATTTAAAACTAAATGCTCCTCCCTTCATTTTTAGGAGGAGCTACTTCACTCAATTCAATGTTTTTGTTACAGTGTTTCTTGCAATACGTATAATTTCAAAGCAGTTTAATAAAGAACAGCCTTACAAACCCTCCAGTAAACCAGCCATATGTCATACTGCAAATTATTATACTATACACACTTGTTTCCCAGCACAGTGTGCTGCAGTCATGTGTTGATTTATATTTATAGTTGTTTTTGGAATATACTTGCAAAAATATGACATAACTCTTTTGCAGTTAGTTACATTTACTTTGTCAATGGCCATGTCAATGTTCACTATAGTTGTGTTAAATATGAGCATTCTGAAGTTGTGAAAATACAATGAAGATATCAACAGATTAGGTTCTGACAGAGAGAACCTTTTTATTTATCATTTATTTATCATTATATTTGTCATTTATCTTCTGAGGTACATCATATACACAGTATATTAAAGACAGACAGTATGTATAAAGTGTGACTATATGCATAAATGTGACAGATGTGCTATAAGGTGGTGATAATGGAGTCTGATGTAATGCCCTGAAACCAAACAGCAGCAACAGTGACTTGAGTTATTGAACAACTGTGATTGATATTCAACCACTGAACCTACAACCACCACTTAGTGAGTTCATTAAAAATGTCTAAAACACAGTGTTGTTTTTTGAAGAAATTTTTAGAATAAAGTTTAAACATTCAAACTGGCAGTAATGACATCATCACAATATTTGCAAATAGAAATGTAATGCCACATTACTATTTGTTAGTGACGTTCTGTTATAAGTAACAGTGTCTCCACTGATCTGGAGGAAAGAACATTATGATCCTGCTGCTTTAATTGTTCATATTCATGTTCTCGCACAACAACTCCACTGACAGCAATAACATCACACAGTCTGTCATAAAGCACAAGTGAGATCAGGGCGTACCGTGTCCCTGGCTGGTGCCAGGATCTCCTCAATCATCATGCTGTCTCGGGTGAAGGAGCTTCGGTTCAGGGTGTGGGATCTATCCGAACTGAAGGAGCGCAGGCTGTGGGCATTCACAGTAACACCACACAGTGCAGGAAGTGACAAAGAAACACACAAACAACACAAACACCCATTATTACATGAAACTTCAAGACGACACAAAAGACTACGTCACACCAGCCAACTGGAAAAAAAACGATTTTGGTCAGAGATGTTACACTAACCTACTGTTTGTGGAGGACTAAACTCAATTTAGAGGAGCGTGTTGACCAGAGCGTGGAGGCTAAAGAGTATCTTCATGTCTCCCATAGATGCCGGTTCTTAATACTTACTGTTTTCAGACATGTTTGTCAAACATTTCTGCATCTGCTATTGGTAGAACAGACAGATAAACCTGCCACAAACTGCTGAATCGAGCTGCTCAAACTTAAACCCTTTAACATTTAGCACCACAAAGCCTCAGTGTTACATAACACTTTATAAACATAAATAACAGTGCAGCCACACAATTATCACCTCGTCCTGTCTGTGACTTATAGTGACTCTGTAAATTAAGCAGGGATAGGAGAGTATATTTTAAACTCATCTTCAGTATAATCCTGAACAGTATGTGGGACATATTTTTTGAAGACAAAATAAATGTCATAAATTAACTTACTTTTAAAAGATTAAATGCATGTTTAAATGATTCATTTTAAATGATTGTAGAAAGAAGAGCTCTAACTGTGACAAATGCTTGAGGCTTGGATATTTCTGAGCATGTGTCTCATCTGCTGTACTGAAGCAGATGTGTAGTTTCAAATCTCACTCAACCATTTCTGATTATTGAACACTAACAAACATCTTTTTGTTCAGAGGAAAATGCCCTGCAGCCTGTTACATGTAGCTCAGGTCTTCTCTCTCAACAGCACCACACTGAATCAAAAGATGACAGCAGGCATTCACTGTGAATAAAGAGTGCACAGCCTTCAGATAAGAGAGGAATGAGGAACCAACAGCTGGCCACTGCAAAGATGAACACACAACAAAACCAGCTTTCAAATTTACTTGACTGACTTATAGTGACGGGTTGCGATCAGACAGCACAATAAATCATGAATCACCCCTTGTAGGGACTGAACCAACAACCTTTCAAACAACCGCCCAGACCTTTAATACAATGCACCAGGATACTGTCAATAGCGACTATATAATGCAGAAACAAGCCTTTACTTCAAGCAGCATGTTGTGTTTTCCACACTGAAACTCATGATTTGCAGTCATGATGTAAATGGCTGTACATGTCGACTGTGTGTTTAACATGTTCTGTGTGTGCTGAGGGGACGTTACCTCGCCGTGCGAGCTCCAACACTGAAGCCCAGGTAGCCCTCCTGAGGCAGGGAGTCATCGCCCAGCTCTCGCAAGTCCTGCGGCCCCAGGTACTTATCTGTCTCTCCCGTCATGGCATCATCACCTATAAGAAACACAAAGAATGACATCACAATTCCAAGAAACAGAGAAACTCCGTGCCTGAGTAGCATTGTGAGTATTTACTGTGAATATAAGACACTCGCAACATATTTTTTCAGTTTTTTCCTTAGAATAAGATGCACAATACAGTATGTGCACAATAAGATCAAGAATATGGGTTAAGAAAGTAAACAGGGTCCGTTTGGATGTCTTTCTGAAACCAAGAATGAATGATTGTACGTGCAGTCAGAATGACAACAATCACGGCCTCTCTGACAGCTACTGTGTTCAATCTTTTATGTTTTGTTTACATTATACAGTAAATGTTCAGAAATGTAAGCAAGGAACTTCAGAGAACATCATTACAACCACATGATTCACTCATGGTGACCATAAATCTGTTTTAAATACACATCTGTGATGGGACATATTCAGATTGTATATCTAAGGTACAGACATGATCTGTTTGCACTGCAGAAACACTGCAGTTGGCGTTAATGGACACTACAACTGAGTGGAAGTAAAGTGAATCAGAAACAGCTAAAGTAGAGCAGAAGTGAAGTGAATCAGAAACAGCTACTGTAGAGCAGCAGTGAAGTGAATCAGAAACAGCTACAGTAGAGCAGAAGTGAAGTGAATCAGAAACAGCTACAGTAGAGCAGAAGAGAAGTGAATCAGAAACAGCTACAGTAGAGCGAAAGAAGTGAATCAGAAACAGCTCAGTAGAGAGAGTTAAGTGAATCAGAAACAGCTACAGTAGAGCAGAAGAGAAGTGAATCAGAAACAGCTACAGTAGAGCAGAAGAGAAGTGAATCAGAAACAGCTACAGTAGAGCAGAAGTGAAGTGAATCAGAAACAGCTACAGTAGAGCAGAAGTGAAGTGAATCAGAAACAGCTACAGTAGAGCAGAAGTGAAGTGAATCAGAAACAGCTACAGTAGAGCAGAAGTGAAGTGAATCAAAAACAGCTACAGTAGAGCAGAAGTGAAGTGAATCAGAAACAGCTACAGTAGAGCAGCAGTGAAGTGAATCAGAAACAGCTACAGTAGAGCAGCAGTGAAGTGAATCAGAAACAGCTACAGTAGAGCAGAAAATGAATCAGAAACAGCTAAGTAGAGCAGAAGAGATGAATCAGAAACGGCTACAGTAGAGAGAAGGAAGTGAATCAGAAACAGCTACAGTAGAGCAGAAGAGAAGTGAATCAGAAACAGCTACAGTAGAGCAGAAGAGAAGTGAATCAGAAACAGCTACAGTAGAGCAGAAGGGTGAATCAGAAACAGCTACAGTAGAGCAGAAGGAAGTGAATCAGAAAAGCTAAGTAGAGCAGAAGTGAAGTGAATCAGAAACAGCTACAGTAGAGCAGAAGGAAGTGAATCAGAAACAGCTACAGTAGAGCAGCGTGAAGTGAATCAGAAACAGCTACTGTAGAGCAGAGTGAAGTGAATCAGAAACAGCTACAGTAGAGCAGAAGAGAAGTGAATCAGAAACAGCTACAGTAGAGCAGCAGTGAAGTGAATCAGAAACAGCTACAGTAGAGCAGAAGTGAAGTGAATCAGAAACAGCTACAGTAGAGCAGCAGTGAAGTGAATCAGAAACAGCTACAGTAGAGCAGAAGTGAAGTGAATCAGAAACAGCTACAGTAGAGCAGAAGTGAAGTGAATCAGAAACAGCTACAGTAGAGCAGAATGAAGTGAATCAGAAACAGCTACAGTAGAGCGGAAGTGAAGTGAATCAGGAAACAGCTACAGTAGAGCAGAAGTGAAGTGAATCAGAAACAGCTACAGTAGAGCAGAAGAGAAGTGAATCAGAAACAGCTACAGTAGAGCAGAAGAGAAGTGAATCAGAAACAGCTACAGTAGAGCAGAAGTGAAGTGAATCAGAAACAGCTACAGTAGAGCAGAAGTGAAGTGAATCAGAAACAGCTACAGTAGAGCAGCAGTGAAGTGAATCAGAAACGGCTACAGTAGAGCAGCAGTGAAGTGAATCAGAAACAGCTACAGTAGAGCAGAAGTGAAGTGAGATCAGAAACAGCTACAGTAGAGCAGAAGTGAAGTGGATCAGAAACGGTACAGTAGAGCAGAAGAGAAGTGAATCAGAAACGGCTACAGTAGAGCAGAAGAGAAGTGAATCAGAAACAGCTACAGTAGAGCAGAAGAGAAGTGAATCAGGAAACAGCTACAGTAGAGCAGAAGTGAAGTGGATCAGGAAACAGCTACAGTAGAGGCAGAAGAGAAGTGAATCAGAAACAGCTACAGTAGAGCAGAAGAGAAGTGAATCAGAAACAGCTACAGTAGAGCAGAAGTGAAGTGAATCAGGAAACAGCTACAGTAGAGCAGAAGAGAAGTGAATCAGGAAACAGCTACAGTAGAGCAGAAGAGAAGTGAATCAGAAACAGCTACAGTAGAGCAGAAGAGAAGTGAATCAGAAACAGCTACAGTAGAGCAGAAGTGAAGTGAATCAGGAAACAGCTACAGTAGAGCAGAAGTGAAGTGAATCAGGAAACAGCTACAGTAGAGCAGAAGAGAAGTGAATCAGAAACAGCTACAGTAGAGCAGAAGTGAAGTGAATCAGAAACAGCTACAGTAGAGCAGAAGTGAAGTGAATCAGAAACAGCTACAGTAGAGCGGAAGTGAAGTGAATCAGAAACAGCTACAGTAGAGCGGAAGTGAAGTGAATCAGAAACAGCTACAGTAGAGCAGAAGAGAAGTGAATCAGAAACGGCTACAGTAGAGCAGAAGAGAAGTGAATCAGAAACAGCTACAGTAGAGCAGAAGTGAAGTAAATCAGAAACAGCTACAGTAGAGCAGAAGAGAAGTGAATCAGAAACAGCTACAGTAGAGCAGAAGAGAAGTGAATCAGAAACAGCTACAGTAGAGTAGAAGTGAAGTAAATCAGAAACAGCTACAGTAGAGCAGAAGAGAAGTGAATCAGAAACAGGTACAGTAGAGCAGAAGTGAAGTGAATCAGAAACAGCTACAGTAGAGCAGAAGTGAAGTGAATCAGAAACAGCTACAGTAGAGCAGAAGTTAAGTGAATCAGAAACAGCTACAGTAGAGCAGAAGTGAAGTGAATCAGAAACAGCTACAGTAGAGCGGAAGTGAAGTGAATCAGAAACAGCTACAGTAGAGCAGCAGTGAAGTGAATCAGAAACAGCTACAGTAGAGCTGAAGAGAAGTGAATCAGAAACAGCTACAGTAGAGCAGCAGTGAAGTGAATCAGAAACAGCTACAGTAGAGCAACAGTGAAGTGAATCAGAAACAGCTACAGTAGAGCAGAAGAGAAGTGAATCAGAAACAGCTACAGTAGAGCAGAAGAGAAGTGAATCAGAAACAGCTACAGTAGAGCAGAAGAGAAGTGAATCAGAAACAGCTACAGTAGAGCAGAAGAGAAGTGAATCAGAAACAGCTACAGTAGAGCGGAAGTGAAGTGAATCAGAAACAGCTACAGTAGAGCAGCAGTGAAGTGAATCAGAAACAGCTACAGTAGAGCAGAAGAGAAGTGAATCAGAAACAGCTACAGTAGAGCAGAAGAGAAGTGAATCAGAAACAGCTACAGTAGAGCAGAAGTTAAGTGAATCAGAAACAGCTACAGTAGAGCAGAAGTGAAGTGAATCAGAAACAGCTACAGTAGAGCAGAAGTGAAGTGAATCAGAAACAGCTACAGTAGAGCGGAAGAGAAGTGAATCAGAAACAGCTACAGTAGAGCAGAAGAGAAGTGAATCAGAAACAGCTACAGTAGAGCAGAAGAGAAGTGAATCAGAAACAGCTACAGTAGAGCAGAAGTGAAGTGAATCAGAAACAGCTACAGTAGAGCAGAAGTGAAGTGAATCAGAAACAGCTACAGTAGAGCAGAAGAGAAGTGAATCAGAAACAGCTACAGTAGAGCAGAAGTGAAGTGAATCAGAAACAGCTACAGTAGAGCAGAAGTGAAGTGAATCAGAAACAGCTACAGTAGAGCGGAAGTGAAGTGAATCAGAAACAGCTACAGTAGAGCGGAAGTGAAGTGAATCAGAAACAGCTACAGTAGAGCAGAAGAGAAGTGAATCAGAAACGGCTACAGTAGAGCAGAAGAGAAGTGAATCAGAAACAGCTACAGTAGAGAGAAGTGAAGTAAATCAGAAACAGCTACAGTAGAGCAGAAGAGAAGTGAATCAGAAACAGCTACAGTAGAGCAGAAGAGAAGTGAATCAGGAAACAGCTACAGTAGAGTAGAAGTGAAGTAAATCAGAAACAGCTACAGTAGAGCAGAAGAGAAGTGAATCAGAAACAGGTACAGTAGAGCAGAAGTGAAGTGAATCAGAAACAGCTACAGTAGAGCAGAAGTGAAGTGAATCAGAAACAGCTACAGTAGAGCAGAAGTTAAGTGAATCAGAAACAGCTACAGTAGAGCAGAAGTGAAGTGAATCAGAAACAGCTACAGTAGAGCGGAAGTGAAGTGAATCAGAAACAGCTACAGTAGAGCAGCAGTGAAGTGAATCAGAAACAGCTACAGTAGAGCGGAAGAGAAGTGAATCAGAAACAGCTACAGTAGAGCAGCAGTGAAGTGAATCAGAAACAGCTACAGTAGAGCAACAGTGAAGTGAATCAGAAACAGCTACAGTAGAGCAGAAGAGAAGTGAATCAGAAACAGCTACAGTAGAGCAGAAGAGAAGTGAATCAGAAACAGCTACAGTAGAGCAGAAGAGAAGTGAATCAGAAACAGCTACAGTAGAGCAGAAGAGAAGTGAATCAGAAACAGCTACAGTAGAGCAGAAGTGAAGTGAATCAGAAACAGCTACAGTAGAGCAGCAGTGAAGTGAATCAGAAACAGCTACAGTAGAGCAGAAGAGAAGTGAATCAGAAACAGCTACAGTAGAGCAGAAGAGAAGTGAATCAGAAACAGCTACAGTAGAGCAGAAGTTAAGTGAATCAGAAACAGCTACAGTAGAGCAGAAGTGAAGTGAATCAGAAACAGCTACAGTAGAGCAGAAGTGAAGTGAATCAGAAACAGCTACAGTAGAGCGGAAGAGAAGTGAATCAGAAACAGCTACAGTAGAGCAGAAGAGAAGTGAATCAGAAACAGCTACAGCTATGGTAGAGCAGACGTTCACCAAACTCCAGCTATAGAATTGAACTCATTCCTTTCTCCAAACTCCTGCACTCCACTAACATGTCACAAACCTAAAATCAGCGACTGCCAACAAACCAAACAACTGATAGTTGGAGATCAAATTCAAGTCTTGAAATTGCTTGCAGCACATTAAATAAAAAGTAGTTTTGAAGTTTTAGGTAAGTTTAGATTTTTTAAATGAATTCTGAACCGCGGCCACTTTGCTGTTGCCATGACAACCAGCATACGTCTGTTGTCACGGTTTTGTTGGCTGCGCACAATAGTCAACACATCACACTTTACTTCCACACTACAGTCACAGGAGTGTAACACTGTGACTGTAGTGTTCAAGATACAGGTGAGGAACACTAAATGTGCTGAGATTCTGAAATGTGTGACCACTGCACACTTCCTGTAGGCCATGAAAACAGAGAAACTGTTATGAAATTAGAAACAAATCAAGTGTAAGTGTGGCAGATACCTAGATGATTGTTACTACTGTACAATGTAGTGTAAGTCAAAGAACATACTGCCAATACTGTAGAAGTACAAACGTTTATACTGAGGGGTTACAGGTTAAGAACAAAATCTACCAAGACAGTTTGGAAGATTTTAAATAGAGAGCTGCTGTGCTATCAGGTAAGTATCAGATTTATTTCCACTCAAGAAAGTGCCCAGATCAAGACCAAAACATCAGCTTCAATACAACAAGATCAGAACAACATTCTAACAGTGACAAACCCCCCTCACACTGCTGCTGATCGTCCTGCCAACCCTCCCCCAAACCTGCTCCATGAAACAGCACACACACACACACACACACACACACAGACACTCACAAAAACACAAAAAAAAAAGAAACAAGAAGAATAAAGGGAAAGACAGACGAACAGAAAAAAAGAAAGAAAACACACACACACACACACACACACACACACACACACACACACACACACACACACACACACACACACAGACACTCACACAGACACACACAAGACACACACACTCACACACACCACACACACACACACACAGACACAAGACACACACAAAACACACACAGACAAAAACAAAAAGAAAGAAACAGACCTCACACAGAACAAAAAAAAAAAGACACAAAAGACACACACAAAGACAAAAGACACTCACACAGAAAAAAAAAAAAAAAAAAACCAGAAAAAAGAAAAAAAGAACACACAGAAAAAAAAAAACAAAAAAGAAAAAGAAAAAAAAGACACACAAAAGAAAAAAAGACACAACACAGAACAAAGAAAAATCAAAGAAAGGTAAAAGAAAAACACACACAGGAAAAAGAAAAAAATACAAAGAAAAGAAAAAAAAAACACACAGACACTCACACGAAAAACAAAACACAGAAAAAAACAGAACAAAAAAAAAAAGACAAAACAAAGATAACACACGAAAAAAAAAAGAACGAAGACACAAACAGACACAACACACACGAAAACACACACGCTCTCAAAAAAAAAAAAGAAAAAAAAAGACACTCACGCACACACACACACGCACACGAACAGACACCCACAAAGACTCTCAAACACACAGACACTCACACACACACACAAGACACTCACACGCACACACGCACACGCACACAGACACTCTCACACACACACAGACACTCTCAAACACACACAGACCCTAAACCTAAACACACACACAACACACACAAAAAAAAAAAAAACAAAGACACTCTCAAAAACACACAGACCCAAAAACAGACAACAGACACACGAAACAGAACAAAAAAAAGACACCCAAAAAGAAACACACACGCAACGCACACGCACACAGACACTCTCACACACACACACAGACACCAAAACAGAGACAGAAGAAAAAAAGACACAAAAAAAGACACCACAAAAAAAAGACACCCAAAAAAAAAAAAGACATTCACACACAAAGCTTCACAAACGACAAGAAAAAAGAAAAAAAAAAACACACACAAGAATTCAAAAAAAAAACATTCACAACGAAAAGACAAAAAAAAGAAAAGAACACACACACACGCAGAAAAAACATTCACAAAAAGAACAAACCAAAAAGAACAAAAGAAAAGATAAAAGAAAAAAGTACACACACAGAAAACAGAAACAAAAAAACAAAAGATAAAAGAAACAGCCAAAGACACACTCAAAGCAAAAACACACACCGAAGAATTCACACACACACAAAAAAAAGACACACACACTCGCAAAACACACCACACACACACACGCACGCACAACACGAGAAGAACACACACACGCACACGCAACACCGACAAAGAAAAAAGACATTCCAAACAAAACACAGAACCACACACACACGAACAGAACATAACACACACAGACAAAAAAAAAAAAACGACAAAACAAAAAGACCACACGCACAAAAAACATTCACAAAAGTACACACCCGACAAAAAAGACATTCACACACAAAAAGACACACACCGCAAAAGACAACCGCACACACAACGAACACTCGCACACACACAGACGCACAAAGGACAAAAGAACAACACAAAGAGACACACGCACGCAAAGACAAAAAAGACACAAAAAAGCACATCGCAAAACAGACAAAAAGAGTTCAAAAGCAACAAGAAAGAACAAAAAAAGAAAACACACAAGAACACACCCAAAACAAGAAAAAAAACAAAACAGACACCACACGAAAAAAGAGTTCAAGTTACACACCGAAAAAAAGACATTCAAAAAAAAAAACACAAAAAGCACACACACAGACGCAAAAGAACACAAGACATTCACACAAAAAAAACACAGCAACACACTCGCACAAAGAAAGAAAGAAGACACAAAACAAGCAAAGAAAAAAAACAGAATTCAAAAAAAACAACGCGCAACACAACACAAGACATTCACAAAAAGATTCAAAAAGAACCAAAAAAAAAAAAGACACAAGCACACACACACCGCAACGCACACAGACACTCTCAAAAAAGACACTCCAACAAGACACCTCAAAAAAGACCAAAAAAAAAAAGACACCACACGCACACAGCACACAGACACTCTCACAAAAAAAAAGACACTCTCAAGCACAAAGACCAACACACGAAAGACACACACAAGAAACAGAAAAAAAAGACACTCTCAAAAAGAACACACAGAACACCGACACAACGCACACGCACAAGACACTCTCACACACGCAAAGACACTCTCACAAGCAAAAGACACACACACTCGCACACACACGCGCAAAATTCAAAAAAACAAACACGCAAAGAAAAAACAACACACACCGACACACAAGACGAAAACGAGACGAGAAACAAAACACAACTCCACACAAGAACAAGACACACACGACACACACGAAAACACAAAAGAACACACACACACACACACACAGACACACACACAGGCAAAGCCACTGAACAATACCAGAAGTTAGATATCAGCAAAATGTATTTCAGCAAGCAGTTATTAATGAAAACATACACACAAACATTAACCCACACTGTAATCCTAACAGAAAACGTTCTGCATTTTTACAACAAATAAACTACTCTATTTCACTTTTTTTTTTTTTTACAAATTAGGATGTCCCCCTGGTCGGTTTTTCTAAGGTTTGTCAGGTTCTGCTGACATTTGGGTACAAATTTGTCCCTAATATATATGGTTTAGAAACCCCCCACATACATTATTTATCTAGCTATCTAAATAATAATTCACTGTACCATAGACTTCTACTGGTTATATACATGTTAATTATAATGATTACAGATTTAACTATAACACAAAATAATCCATTTTGCATTTGTAGGAAAACTTTATTTATAAATCACTTTTCATCTTTTCTGATTACCTTTCTCTGAGTTTAGCTAACAGACAGTTTTGTCTCCTGAGTAAACTGTCCAACACACACATTTACTTCGATCTTAATTATAATAAAGCTATCATTTTGTACAAAGCTGTTTATAAATACTACACACTAACTCAAACCCTGGCCCTAAATGAAACTGTTTTGTATCGATTAATTCTGTTTAATTTTATGGACACACCCAATAGGAGGTTTGGATTAGTTTAAACCTTGTTTAAGTAGACCCCGACACACACTCAGTTATCAGCCTTTTCCCATCACTTCTGCACTGATTAAACACGTTATATGGCTCTGTGTAATCAAGTCAATGTTATCGCTTACGTTTTTGAGCAGACAAATCCATCTTTTATCTTCACACCAGCTGTACAATATTTACAGGTTAAACATCCTCAATCCAGTGAAATCCCCACTGTACGATTGCTTCCACATGCCCACTGTCTCTCCCTCACAGCAAAATCTCTCTCTCTCCCTGTGTGAGTACACACACCCCCTAACACGCTCTCCCGCGGTCTCAGTCTGTCAGGGTGCCGAGGGGCTGGAGAGCATCTGATCCGTGTGAGGTCATCACAGAAGTGAGGCTGTACTTCAGGCAGTGATTGGATCTCAGCATTCCTCAGGCCCCAGCAGGGGTGGGACACAATGAAAGTGGGTGCATTTCTATGCTAATTTGTGCTGTTCTTGAGGTGCTGTCTGTACTCAGAGCCTGTACAACAGAGGGGCAACAAAAGAGCCCTTCCACACACTGCAGAACAAACAGACGAGAAGACCAACGGAAAAAAATGGCCTGTGACCTGATCCCAGCCCCCAGCACTGAGGTTCCTGAGCTACCAAAACCCAAACAATCCTGTTCCACATGGGAATCTTAAAGCATGTTGTAACACCTGTTTATAATCCCTACGTTTTAAAACAAACTTCAAGAATTGAAAAATACAGGCTGGATACAGCTCAGAAGTTCAGCTCGGGATGTTTTGATGACACGTTTTTTCTTTAGCATATAACATGATGAATAGTGTGCCGGAATCAGGAATGTGTATGAAGAAAGAAAACAGGGTTCATTTAGATTTTGAGTCGAGTTTGACGTGGGATCTGGACATCAGGCTTTTTAATGTGAAAATCTCTGAATCAGAGTTATTAGCACTGCAGATGGAAAAAGTGAGCAGTGTCAGCTACAACAAATGTTTTCCTTCTATCCAGAAACAGACGTTTGCATTCACATTTCATCATCAAAAGACCTTCCATACAAGAACTACATGTTAGAATGACACGAGTGTTTAACATGTTTGTTATGAGAGGGTTTTCACCACGTTTATTTTGGGAAGAAGAGTAATGCCTAAATAACATGTCATGTGAAGTATGTTAATGCTGTCCCGAGAATATGCTGGATTATCAGTTTACAGTAACTAAAACATCCTGCAAACAGCACACACAGAGACACACACACAATTACGTGGTTTATGAGGAGGTTTTTATACTGTACAAACTGTATATTCTGTCCCCTAACCCTCACAGAAAACAAAAGTGATCTGAAAGCATATCAAACCCACTTTTAACTACATAATATATACAATATACATCCTGTCCTGTTTATGCTAGAAACAAGACTGATATTCTGTTAGAGTTATCTGTTAGATTTTATCAGATTTATGGCTGAAAACAGGTGAAAACATACAAAAACTTACTCTGAAAAAGAGAAAAGTGGGTTTGCTATTTTGACCTGTACCACAAAGCAGCCACCTATAAAAAATCAAGGACAACCCCCTAGCAACACCCTTGCAACCAATCAGAACACACTAGCAACCACACAGCAATGAGCGCACAGCACGGCCCTGGTAACCAGCCTCAGCACCCTAACACTGCATTTACACTCTTCTACACTGCATTTACACTGCATTTACACTCTTCTACACACACTGCATTTACACTCTTCTACACTGCATTTACACTCTTCTACACTGAATTTACACTGCATTTACACTCTTCTACACTGCATTTACACTGCATTTACACTGCATTTACACTCTTCCACACTGCATTTACACTCTTCTACACTGCATTTACACTGCATTTACACTCTTCTACACTGCATTTACACTCTTCTACACTGCATTTACACTCTTCTACACTGCATTTACACTGCATTTACACTGTTCTGCACAGACAAACATCACTCATGTGTTCTTTAGATGTTCTACTGATTTACAGTGCATTTAATCTTCTTATACTTTGAAGGTATTTTAAAAGGATGAATGAATTCAAGATCAAATATCAAATAAACTAATTCACTTGCTACACATGCATTTACTCTTCCACTGCATTTACACTCTTTAACGCTTTACACTGCATTTACTGTCTTCTACCCTGGTGAAAACAGAAGTTTACAGAGCCAAACAAATGTCTGTGCAGTTCTCAAGAGGCCAGAAGCCGGTTCCCTGTACAAAACAGCTCAATTCAAACTCTGAGCATGTGATCAAAAACCAGGATCAAGAGAAAATGATTGAAGAATTTGATACTGTAGTGTAAGTGATTGTTCAGCAGCTGCTATGATTTCAGACAGAAGTTGTGAAGATCGACATGAAGACTGAAGACTGAAGATCTGATTAGTTGGAAACTGTGAAGTTTTCAAGGTGAAAGATAAAAGCCCAAAAAACCAAAAGATACCCTCAATATCAGAAATATAGTCCTCATTTAGCATTTTTGGTACAACTCTACAAACAGTGACATTCAAATAAATTTTTTTTAGAAATAATAATATGTAAATTAACAAAATAAATGTACACAATTTACACAAATAAAAAAACACAAGTGAAAATAAGCAACGTAAGAAGTCACAAATATTGTTTACCTTCCTCGTCAGACATGTCCAAAACCTCGTTCATTGTTTCTGGAACATTCATTCTATGTTTCTCTGTCACTGTCTGTGAATAAAGAAAAAAGATATTTAGACATTATTTCAAACAAACATTTCTCCTGCATGTGTGTTAGTATACTGTACAGTGTGATGCCACCCGTTACTCTTGTGTGATTGACATACTGGTGTACAGTTTATATATTCCGTCATGTACTCTGACACTGTTCTCACCACTGTGGTGTGCGTCTCCTCGGTTACGACTTTGAGTGTGTCGACGACAGAGATGTAACCCAGACGTCTGGCGATGGCTAGCGCTGTGTTTCCATTCTGCAGTTTAAAAGAAAGAATAATACTGCATTAATCTAGCTATTGAACAGATGAGCAACTTTAAATATTTCTGTTGTACTTTGATGCCAGTAATAGTAATGATAACTATCTTTTGGCTGAAGTTAAAGGGTCCACTCCCACTTGTTTGAGTCCCGTTCTGAATGTTGTGAGGTGGTGGAGTCATTCAGACAGGATGTTACTTCACTCACCACTGTCAGCTCACTGGGAGAAGCTCCGTACTGGAGCAGAAGGTTGATGATGTGTGTGTGACCCTGCTGGGCAGCTTGGTGAAGAGGTGTGTATCCGCTCTGAAGATCAGACAACATGCGAGTGAGCGTTTAAAAACACCTGTCAGCCAAAAAGACACCTACAAAAACTACTGTACAAAGACATTGTTTCATATACCTTTGTTTTGGCATTGACTTTGGCCAGGTTCTTTAAAAGGAAGTGCACCATCTTCACATTGCCATAGTGACAGGCCACATGGAGGGGGGTGTACCCCATCTGAACCAGAGCAGAGACACACACACAGAATGTGTAAATATGTTGCAACGCACACAATTCATACATTTGTGGGTAGTTTTCAGATTTCACTGGGTTAGCACTCTCATTTGCATGTTTATGAGGTTTTGTTTCTGTTTTCCTTATATGCAGTTTCTACTGTAGAGCACATGAATATTGAAAGCCTTTAATTTTGCTGGACAAATTTTAAATGTGTAAATCTGCTAAAAGTTGCGTGTTAACATTTACAAACTCTTGCTAACTCTTATTTTATGGGGGTGTTTAAAAGCAGTGCTAAATTAAAAATAAACAAATTAAAGTGTAAAACTGCCTTCACATGTCTGCTCTTTAGTTATTTAGTGTGTGCACTGAGAGGAAATGATTTCTGTGGGTCACTGCACTGAGAATCGACCCGTGTGCTGCTGTCTGCTTCATACTCACTCACTCACTGTGAATGCCACACTGGACGACCTTGAGCCGGCCGCTAAATGTTTACACATGAGTGACCAATGAGAATACCGGAGGTGACCTAACCCTAATACTGGATACAGTGTCAATGTGTTTGTGTGTGTGTGTCAGGGTTGTGCCATGTGTCTTATCTGATTTAAGGAAGTAGAATTACAAAATAATAAAATGAAATAAATTCACATAACTGCCGTACATGCCGTAAGTTTTTAATTTTTATAATATATTTTATTTTTCAGTATAAATTACGCATAAACATATTAACTTACAGCAGATGTAAGTTAATCATTTTAAGAGGTATTTCTTGAAATGATTGGATGATATTATTAATAAATGTTTGAAACGTGACCAACTGGCAATGTGTTCAATTCATGCCAACATTATCATAATGAATGAAATAAATGAACATTAATGAATGAAACATTTATAAAGTCATTGTGTGTGTTTGTGTACCTTGGTCTCTGGGTTGACCGTGGCTCCGTGATTAACCAGCACCTCTGACACACTGACTTTGTCCTCTTGGGCAGCTAAATGCAGCGGCGTCAGTCCACTCTGACACACAGTTATTCATCAGTCACTGTACATAAACTGCACACACCTAAAGTCATCTAACCTCACTGTAAACATGAGATGCTCTGAGGTCAAACTTCTCACTGACCCAGCTGATAATAACCATCACCTGACACTGGTGACCTCTCTGACCCCTGCAATGTTACATATTCTGTAGTCCAGCATGAGGTGCTGTACTGTGGGAACTTTTCCATTAGGAATGGCTGGGATTGTGAATAATAAGAGTACCCTTTCAAGGAACTCAACACTGTGTCTGCACTGCATATGATGGCCGATGACTGACCTGCTCAAGGACTTGGATCAGGGGAGGGGCTTCCCCTGATGCAGTGGCTGAGCTATGCCGCTCTGCAGATTTAGCTATTTGCGAGGAGGTTATGGTGAAACATGGAGAAATATCTGTGGATGAGCTCGCCTCCCAAAGGCAGCATCTAGCTTACAACCCTTTACACAGCAGGATCAGTGGTGCGTGCTGTTGATGTGCCAACACTAGACCAGGAGAGTTTGAGTTTCACGCTGAACACCTACCTGTGTGTCTAGTGTAACCTTTTTTAATTGGGTCATATGTAGGGTGTTTTTGCGTTCTGCCTGTGGTGATTGTGCTTCAACATGGCCCATGTGGCAGCCGCTCCTCTTGGCATGGCTCAGTTGGAATTGGTATTTCAAACACAGTGTCTCTTGTTTACATATGTAACCTTGGTTTGGTAACTGTGAGACGTTTCTGTTACTTCACTCACTCAGCAAAATTAGAAAGAATAGCAACAATGCAAAATATATTCTCTGTCAAATGGTCTAAAAATAGTTTTCACCTTGTTTCCCAGATTGACAGTGGCTTCACGGGCGAAGTAGAAGGGTGACCATGTCCACGTTGCCCTCCTGGGCAGTCAGGTGGAGCGGGCTTATGCCCTGCCGGGTTGTGGCATTGGTGTCAGCTCCATACTCCAGCAGAGTGGTTGCTATTTCCATCTGGTTCTTCTTGGCAGCTATGTGAATGGGAGTATAACCGTTCTAAAAAAACAGGTTAGTAAAATTAAAAGAATAATTAGGACAACATTATGACATTGACTTCAGTGCTGCATCAGTGATGTGAAACTATTATTTGCATTTTACATTTATGCATTTGGCAGATGCTTTTTCCAAAGCGACTTACAGTACATTCAAGTTATACATCTGATCAGTATATGAAGCCCTTGTTTCTTCTAGTGTCACATTTATAAATATGTCAGAAATGTTTTTACAGAGTGTCTAATTTTAATTGGTTGTTGGTAAGTTTGATTCATTTCTCATGAATCTGTTTGAATTAAATGATTCTTGTGTTATGGTTAAAGTCTCTTTGCTTCATTTTCATACCCTGAAGTGTTTCAGTAAAAAACATTTTGAGGTTAAATATTGCTGTTTATTATTACTGACTGTTTTTTATTTACTCTACTGTAAACATAAAGCCAAGCCAACTTTCTGACATTTCCTGAACAGAAACCTGTTGACAACAGAAATGTGCCTCTGACCTCACAGAACGACACATGAATGATGGATAAGAGAGAACAGCACTTTGAATTTTTATTCAAAAATGAACATAAAATGTATTTAATACTTTAAAGTGTTTGTGTGGGTGATATATTTGGAGTCAGCTCAGCAGATTTTGAAACAAAGCCCACATGCTTTTATTTTATTTTAGATTATGTTTTTTAATTCATTTGTAGTCATGTAAAGATAACTCAGATCTCATAAGTGATTGGCAGAGCAAACAGAAATTAACTGATGAACTCCAGATCTCCACGTCTTCCTGAAAGAGATTCTAGTGATCTTTATCGGAGTCTTTATCTTTATCAGACACATCTTTACAAGGCATATTTGATACATGCAAAACCCTCACACAAAGGTCTCACTTATCCTCAGAGGACTCATGTGGACCACTTTCATGGTGCTTTTGGTCCTTTGTGGAGCTTGCAGACATGGTGCTTGAATGGTTTCACTACACACTACTTTTGTGTTCCACAAAGAAGGAAGTCGGGAATATTTGGAAGGAGGGAATGAACAGAAGTGTTACTTTAAGAGTGTCAAGGTCAGTAGTGACATCAGTGTTTAGGAACTTTCCTGGTCAAGATCGACAGACGTGTGTTTCAAACTGTGCATACAATTCTGAGGTCACAGTGTTGGATGAGAATTAAAATGACAAAACCGAGCGAGAATACAGGGTGAAGACGAATGTGTGTTAGCATTTGTGCAGGTGTTTGGTCTGCCGCCATGTTTCTTAATCATTTGTGTGTGTATGGTTGTGTGTGAAGGAGATGTGTATGTGTGTGTGTATGACTTTGCATGTGGATGAGGTGTGTATGTATGTGTGTGTTTTTGCGTGTGATTGAGGTGTGTGTGTGTATGTTAGTGAAGACACTGTGATATGTAAGTGTTTCCTGGTACCTTTGCTGCAGTGTGTGGGGAAGCTCCCTGATCCAGCAGAAGAAGAGCCACTTTCTGATTGTCATAGTGGGAAGCAACATGCAGTGGTGTTAGTCCACTCTAACACACACACACAGACACACACACACAAATCTGTCACTTTTACTGTACACTTCAGGATCATGTGAAGATTGCTGCAGTGCAAATGTAGCCAGTTTACATTTATGTAATGACAGTATAAACCCTGATGCACACGCAAGTCACTGAGTACAAATTTATGTGCGTTTGATGTCAAATACGTCCATAT
>JAZGTH010000047.1:2120000-2130000 GCA_036877525.1 Chromobotia macracanthus | reverse complement strand
GTCATGGTTCTGTACAGAAACAAAATGTGTACATGTAGTGTACATGCAGTAAGTTCAAATGTTTCACACGAAACTGTGGGAAGAATGGTGCCATCTCTAGTGGAAGCAAAAGAGAAAAAGGAATTCTGGGATTGTTACAGAATAGTAACAGAATTTTGGGTTAGGTTTAGGGTTGGGTCTTCAATAGCAACTCTTTCTTTCTGATGTTGGGGCAGGGGATGGTAACAGTCAGGTTGAAGTGCTGTTTCTGTTTGACAGCAATGTTAATAAACCAAAGACACAAAAGCAGGTTTAATCTGGAGAAATCACTGTGACCTTTAATGAAACCCTGTACAGTGGTGTTTAGGAATGATGACCACAGAAAGTGTGTGTGTGTGCCACTGTACACATTTAACAGAAGTTCCTGCAGCACTTATTCCTAGAGCACTTCAGGGAAGGGCTGTTTTGGAAGTCAATGTATTTTTTGTCCGTTTTTTCTTTATGCATTTAGAAGTCTCTCTTCATTCACTGTGCTGCTTGCAAATGTCTGAATAATCAATATTTGTTTAGGTCTTGCAACCGTTTCCTGCCTCTCTGATGAAATCTTCTATTCATCTAATCTTCTTTTGTGTAATTATTCAAGGAGTGAATTACAAACTATAACGTAAATGACCTGCTCAGTGAGAATGTCTTGAAACGGTTACTCCTCCAAGAGAACACAAGACTGTGGAAAAACACAGTGTTGCATTCTCTGTGTTGCTGCAAGATGAGCTGGAGGCACACAAGATGCAAACAGAACTTTAGCTGTGCTGAGAATTCCAGTCTAATGCAACAACATATGAAATCAGTTCTGTGAAGCCAGAAGTATGTTTCAGCTATAGCTGCGTGAAATCGAACACACATGCAGCTCTGGGCAGAGTGTAGTGTCCTTCAGCTGAAGTATGCTATTCTGGGACAGATCACAGTACACTCACCAGTGCTTTAGTATTAGGACTGGCCTTTTTGTCCACAAGGACCTTGGCAACTTTGTAGTGTCCACAGTGGGCAGCAACATGGAGTGCAGTCAGATAGTCATTGGTGACGTCGTCCACGGGCACGTCATGATGAAGCAGGAGCTGAACACAGTTCAGGTGATCTCCTTGTGTCGCCATGTGCAGCGGAGAGAGACCGTTCTGTTTAAACATATGCTAAAATCAACGCTCAGGTCTTCACTTGGTAAAGTCTAGAGATTCTGAATCAGATGAATTTGATTTAACGGTTTCTTCTGTGTCTTATTTTCAGGATAGTGTTCAGCGAGACATTGGACAAACAGAAGAATTAAAGAGAAACATCAGCTCTGTCATGTACTATCATTCCAAACCTTTATGACCCCTCAACAGGACATGAGGTGAGGTGTTCAGATGTTTAAATTTTGGTCTGCTTCTCACAAAAAAACTATTGTACTTCTTCACAACACTAGGGACACCGCAGCAGTGTCATACAAACTCATTTTATGGCATTTGTCTTCTTCCTCTTCGTCCATTTTCATTGTAATACAACAGGTTTGAAACAAATGAGTGGTGTAAATGTAAATGACTTGCGTTTGGGTGAACTATTCCTAATACTGGTCAGGGATGGAGAGACCTTTGTTTTAGAGAGGATGGGCGCTCCATGATTTAACAACATCTCAACCACTTGTTCATGGCCGCTCCTCGCTCCACAGTGTAAAGGTGTCAGTCCATCCTGCACAACACACACACACTGGTAAATCACAGGCAGAGATGAGTTAACAAACATCAGCCCTCATTAACATCACACTGTTCCTCTGACAGACAGATCGTTTCACTACTGCAACATCTGCCTGCAATCTCTCTTCCACACTGAGGACTGTGATTGTTTATTAGAGACAAACGTCATGTAGAGCTGAGCTATTTCTGCCAGTAAATTCCCTCTTTATTAATGAAAACATCTCATACTTCTAACAGAATGACTGAACTTGACCAAAAAGTAACAACAGTGAAACTTATCTTATGAAATGTGCTGCGCAATATAGTTACAAAGGATGCCTTGTCATGTCTTTCACTGTATAATGTCAGTTGTGCAACAGCAGCAGTGAGGGAAGTGATGAGTTAAATCAGAGCTGGAGAAGAGTGAGTGCTTCTGCTGCTGACCTTGGTTTTGGCATTGATTCGGGCTCCTCTCTCCAGCAGCAGTCGCACCATGTTGCCGTTTCCTCGTTTTGATGCCACATGAAGAGGTGTGATGTCATTCTGTCACAGTAAAAACACATCAGCAGACGCGACATCAATTCTCTAAACATCACATAAGTTTATCTGAAAACAAGTTCATCATTTGCACACGCTGTTGTATTAATGTAACAATCAATGTAAACTTGATGACTGCATTTTCTATAGACATTTATAAAGATTTTTTTATAATGTTAATGTAGGAGCTGATTTTGCTCAGGCACAGCTCACAGAGAATCACTCCGCCCTCTATTCCCTGCTGTTACCATCATATCCTCAATGAACGCTACAGCTGAGGTTTCTTACCCGCGCCTTGAAGTCCACGGATGCCCCACGGTTCAGCAGCAGTGTTGCTACGTTGATGTTGCCATAGTGAGCTGCTATGTGAAGAGGAGTGAAGCCACTCTGAGGAGAGAGCAATACAACACACTGAGGGTCTCCACTCCGATCACCTGACCTGACCTCATCTTCTCATATGAGAAGAGCAGCACAACACTGCGCATCACATGCTCTTCATTTCAGACCTCAAAAACCCAAGCCAGCCACTTCAAAGTGTCATATTATGTGCAAATCTTTTGTTTGGTGGGAGGGACTTCTTGTTTTAAAGGATGTGCTTTCCTCAGACGTATGAAGCCTCTTTTACCGTCAACTTTCAGCCAAAGGTGAATTAACATACAGACAGGAAGCTTTAGTAGAGATGGATTCATGACTCCAGATGTGCAAACACTCATTTAATTCACTGCATATAAGAGAGTGCTGTTCTTCAAAACAGAGTGAGGATTTACAGAAGTATGCAGTTTCCAATAACGTTTACATCAGTTAAAAGTCAAAGTGCAGGACATATTATTGAGCTACATACAACACCAGCTTTACCATAGCAAACAGAGTTTAGTGTTACTGAGTGACTGTCAGTGGTTTAATACTGAGTGGAAGTAACACATGCAGTGTAAAAGTTACAGGACAGCTGTAACAATCTGACAGCCATGCTGACTGTGAAAGAGAGGAAAGAAGAGGAGAGGGGGAGAAAAGAGAAGAGAAAAAAGAGAGGAGAAGAGGACGGAGAGGAGAAGAGGACAGGGGAGGAGACGAGAGAGGAGAAGAGGACAGGGGAGGAGAAGAGAGAGGAGAGGAGAAGAGGACGGGGGGGAGAAGAGAGAGGAGAAGAGGATGGGAGGAGACAAGAGAGGAGAGAGGAGAAGAGGACAGGGGAGGAGAAGAGAGAGGAGAGGAGAAGAGTACAGGGGAGGAGAAGAGAGAGGAGAGGAGAAGAGGACGGGAGGAGACAAGAGAGGAGAGAGGAGAGAGGAGAAGAGGACAGGGGAGGAGAAGAGAGAGGAGAGAGGAGAAGAGAGAGGAGAGGAGAAGAGGACAGGGGAGGAGAAGAGAGAGGAGAGGAGAAGAGGACAGGGGAGGAGAAGAGAGAGGAGAGGAGAAGAGGATGGGAGGAGACAAGAGAGGAGAGAGGAGAAGAGGACAGGGGAGGAGAAGAGAGAGGAGAGAGGAGAAGAGGACAGGGGAGGAGAAGAGAGAGGAGAGGAGAAGAGGACGGGAGGAGACAAGAGAGGAGAGAGGAGAAGAGGACTGGGGAGAAGAAGAGAGAGGAGAGGAGAAGAGGACAGGGGAGGAGACGAGAGAGGAGGACAGGGGAGGACTGGAAAGAGAAGAGGGCTAGTAGCTCTTTCTCCTTGCGGGGGATGTCATGCATGAGACAGGATGAGACTCTGCAGCTGAGGAGCAAAAACCCTCCACATGTCCACCTTCACCTGCATGACAAAACTGTGTTTGTTTGGCACTAGATGTTTCTCAGTGTTAACTGACAGTTTGGCAGGTTTCATGAGAAAACAATGATTTGTTTTTGAGGAAAAGGCCCTTGCTGAAAACACTGCAAACATTCTGCTGCTCTTTTGCCTGGTCACATGATCGCAACATGGCAGCAGCCATGTGCCATAAAACTCTCTCAGCTGCAGACCTCCACCAGCTAAACCGTCGCTTCATGCTAGTTTTCTGCTGGCTGTTAGTGGGAGAAGTTAATTCTACTGAGACGAGAAAGCGATGAGAAGGGTGAGAGACAGCAGGAGTTTGTTTGTGTATACCTCTGTTGTTCTATTCACCATCATCTACAGAGATCATCAGAGCAGTGGAGAGAGAACCGTCTCATTAGTGCTCACACACTCAAAATGGGAGCAACAAGCTGTACAGTGGCTACAGAATGAAGAGCAACAAAACCTCATGAGGGCTGAACTGATGGTGCACCTGCTACTTACAGTGGAACCGACTATTTGGAATGAAGATACATAGTTAAATTTAAAGAAATTCAGTGAGCATCATCATGCACCATAGACTTCCTTTGCCCTCTATTATTGTAATCCCGCAATCTGTCCAAGTAATCTGACGTGTTGGAAAAGAAAGCATCAAGCACCATAAGTTCTGAACAGATGGAAATGTGTAAACGCTGTGGATGGTACCTTGGATTCAATGTCTGCATTGTGACCGTTCTGCAGGAGCAGCGCAGCAGCTTTGGTGTCATCTTTGCGGGCGGCGATGTGCAGGGCTGGTAACCGCACCTTTCCTTTGGTGTCATTCTCCAGGAGCAGAGACACCACCTGATCGTGACCCTGCTGAAGAGCTACAGCCAGAGGAGTGAAACCATCCTACAAACACATCCAACACAACAGTCATTGAGAACACCACAGTCACCGTACTCCCAAAACTCGCCATAAGAACGTCATAAAAATAAACTTCACAAATGTACAATGTACACAAAATAATACATTTTTTTATAATACTTTTATTATATTAAGAAGTTGACATGCTGCATTGTGACATGCTGTACTAAAATGTATTAATTTATAAGTATCATGTAAAGTGTTTGTATAAACATGGAATAGTTAGTAGTTGTATTTGTGACAAGTTACAGGAGTTCATAAATATTCCTATACATAGAAACATAAATCCTCATAAGTCCTTGAGCACGCTACACATCAGCTGTCCATGACTGACAGACAGATCTCCTTCTAGAACTGCTAACCTATGAAGCAGTTCATTTGTTGAGATCATTACAGTCATATTGTGTCACGTCACCACATTTCAAATGTATATTTGCAGAATGAGCTGTTTTACATGTGAGACGTCTTATAATGATGTAGCTCTACTGTTGTGTACTACAGCCTGAAATCATCTCACAGAAAAACATCAGATTCAGAGTTTCTATTGGCTATACTTACTAGTGTAAACTAACTACATCTTCATTCATTCACCTGAAGGAAATGGTCACATATAATATTAATCTTAAGTGTTCATGCAATATTGTGAGAAAATGTTATAACAATATATAACATATGTTTGTACTAAGTGACAATACAACAGAATCTCTGTGTTGTTTGAGTAAAAGTCTTTTATTATCGTATATATTATCGTAGAGGAGAGAGAGAGAGAGAGAGAGAGAGAGAGAGAAAAAGAGAGAGATTCTGAAGTGCATAATCACTGAGAGACACAAAAGACTGCTACAGTCTAACGGACATTAACACACCCACACACACACGCACACACACACACGCACACACACACGCACACACACACACACACACACACACACACACACACACACACACGCACACACACACGCACACACACACACACACACACACACACACACACACACACACACACACACACACACATACACACACACGCACACACACACACACACACACACACACACACACACACACACACACACACACACTGGACTGACTGGAGTTTTGGATCTACACTGTTATCATTGTGGAAATGTCTTCACTCAGGAGGCTACTGGCACCTGCAGTCAGGAACAGAAGGTTATGCTCACCTCTGTGGCGATGCTCTGGCTGGATCCTTTGTCCAAGAGGAACTTGACGATGTCCAGATGATTCTCCTGGGCAGCCATGTAGAGGGGCGTGAAGCCATTCTGATGCCGCAACAACAACATCATTACAAAATGTAATAATAACTTAATAATAAATCTCTTTTAGTTCAGTGAATTGAACTGCTCATTCCTCAAAACTGAAGTTTTCAGACCATTTTAAGTTTGTAACCTGTAAGAAATGTGATCATTCACTTGTTTTGCTTTCTGTTATCTTAATAGGTTGCATGTTTTAAAGGGCTTGAAACTTAAAGAAAATAAGGTAATAAAAAACACAAAATGACCATTTTCATGCACCTAAAGTGCATGAAAGTATCTGTTTTAAGCTGCAGTTTGAGAAAGCAGAACCAGGCTGCATTTGTGAGAAGTCTTGGAGATAAGACTTTTATCAGGGTCCTGGTTTCATGTCTTGAGTGTCTCCTAGATTCTCTTACCAGGATCCTGACGTCAGAGCATGTTGTCTGGATCCTGACTCAATCCTAGTCTTGGTTCTTGTTTCTTGGAGTCAGGATCTAGACTCATGCTCTGTGTCTTTGTTATCTGTGGAAGCACATGGCCATTGTTTGTTTACTTTATAAACTGGGAGTTTTGTTTAATAAAGTTCATTGATTTATGTCGGGCTGTTCTGTGATTGGGTTCTCCCCCGTCCCTGACAACTCTGGCCTCTCTCTCTTCTTTTGTGTGTGTGTGTGTTCATTTCAGACTCAAAAGTAGATTCAATAACAAGGCAAAACACACACTCTAAAAGTGTCCACACTCCACACTGTGACTCTGAAACAGCAGCTCTCAAATCTCAACTGTTCTGCTCAAAATGGAGAAATAAGTGCATTATATTTAACACATCACTTAAAGTCGTAAGTCATCCGATTCTACCTGAGACTGGCCGTTGATATTGGCTCCATTGGTCACCAGCTGTTTGACAGTGTCCACCTGTCCAGCGAGTGAAGCTATGTGCAGAGCAGTGTTTCCCTTCTAGAAGAGGAGGAACAGAACAGAGCAGGTTTCAGAAACTTCCCTCAATATTTCACTCTGAAGAATCACGTTCTAACTGTGAAAACCCAGACTGAAATTTTTATCCTGAATGAAAGAGGAGATCTGACTGCTGGTAAAGACTCAAACTCAGTCATAACTTTAGTCAATGACTTGAAGATCTGCTGTCACAGCAGTCTGAGGTCACACACAGTCGACGCGTGTCATCTTTAATTCATATGCTCAGTCGTCTACACTTGTGCATATATTTCCCAGCAGGATTTGCAGCAGGAGATGTAGTGGGCAGATCTCACCTTTGTTGCTGCATCCACAGTGGCACCAAGTTTAATTAGCTCAGTCACGACCTCCACATGACCTTCTTTAGATGCTAAATGAAGAGCATTCAAGCCATTCTGTGTCCAAAGAAACCAATAAAAATCACTACTGACGTTTATTTATGATTAGAATTATTTACTGAAGACAGAATATATGCTGGTATCTCAATGTTGACTCTTATATATATTTTATAAATATTTTAATATAAATTTATTTATATTAAATTTTAAATTTTACTATTTTTCCAGGTCTACAAGCAATCAGTTTGAAAGTCATATTTATAGACAGGATGCTTTTATTTGACCTGGTTGCAGATGTTGATGTCCACACCAGATTTGATGTAATCGAGAGCTTTTTCAAGATTTCCCGCCCGGGCCGCTCTGAGGTAACTGGCATTACTGTCAGTCTGCAAGAGAGAGAAAATACAATCAGATCAAAAACTGAACAAACACCCTGAACTAAACCTTATCTCACTGTCCTTCAGACATCAGCAAACAAATCCCACTCCAGTCAGAAATCTGGAGGGTGGGAATTTTTAACTACAGCCAGTAAGAGACCCCAAATGCCATAGCAACCACATGAAAATGCCCTAGAAACCCCCAAACACTCTGTCAACCACATAACAACCTGTTAATGTGCAAAGAGAACACCTTAGCAACGACACAGCAATGCCCTGGCAACCAGCCACACATCCCTAGCATCACTCATATTTTCATTTTAAATATGAAACTCTGTCTTGTTTATCAGGTTTATACAGAAGTGAACTGAAACCTGCAGTATGTAAATAAAAGGCTGATTCAGCGGGTCCTCGCCTGTGCTGCAGGCCTCTACTGATAATGAGCTTATTGACATTAATTATGAGAATTAGAATGATTTATAGTTGTGCTGTCTGGTGCTGTCTGCACATGTTTGCACTTATGCACTTTATGTATAAATATTGTAGTCTTGTAGTTCTGTGTTGTTCTGTGTTTATGTAGCACCTTGATCCTGGAGAAACGTTGTTTCGTTTCACTCTGTACTTGTATGTGGTTGAAATGACAATAAACTCCATTTGACTTCACTTGAGAAGCACATGGTCATTCTGTGCATAAACTGCTGCTAGTTATGTTAAACAGAAGCTGAGAAGAAACAGCAGGAAATATCACAGGAAATGAAATGCTTTTACATTAGGACAATTGTTAGAAATTACATCACTAAACGAAAACAACTTCATATTCATTCCAACACGTGTGTGTTGCCAAGGTAGATCAAGAATCATGAAAGATGCCTAAATCTAGTCTTATATTCTGAAATAAATGAATCAGGGGAAAGATGCAGTCAATGCCAACAGTTCAGTGTCCAGATCTTCATACACTGAGAGAGAGAGAGAGAGAGAGAGAGAGAGAGAGAGAGAGAGAGAGAGAGAGAGAGAGAGAGAGAGAGAGAGAGAGAGAGAGAGAGAGAGAGAGAGGGAGAGAGAGAGAGAGAGAGAGAGAGAGAGAGAGAGACAGAGAGGGAGAGAGAGAGAGAGAGAGAGAGAGAGAGAGAGAGAGAGAGAGAGAGAGACAGGGTGTGTCTGCTGTTGCTGCAGTGCTGACACTCACACACACCAGCACATCTTTCTGCATCCAAATCGATTCACAAACTCCCTTCACTTACAGACACGAAAACTGTCAGTCATTTGCATAATTATTACAACAGATCATTTCACAAAATGTCACACTTCTAATATTTTATATATCTTGATTATTTTAAAAAACAGTTTCCTTAACCTACTTGCTAGTATGTAAAAATATCAAATGTGTCAAATGTGTAGCTGTGTTTGTAGAAGCTGTTCAGTACAGTGTGTCTGTTTTTACATTACAGTCCTGCCTTACAGATTAAAGAGGCCATTACCTGTTTAGTTTAATCATGTGATTTATAGATTTTGAGATTTTGATCTTTCCCTGTTCCTGTAGATAGGAGTACTTGACTGGAAACAGCTGGCTGAGAACATTTCCAATGTGACTTCCAGTGAACTGTCTTGCCTTAAAGAGACTTTAATAGGAAGACAACAATAATAATACACTGGCATCTGGATGAGCATTTGTAGGAGGTCAGGAGATACCCACACCTGCAGAGTTTTCATCCTAAGAAAAGCAAAGATGTGTTTAGGTTGACAAGCTCCAGGAGAAAAACAGGTCAGGTTTTGGGGAGGAATGAAGAATTTTGATGTGATGTTACGTTGTGTCTTGTTACGGCTTGTGTCATTGCTTTATGACCTGAGATTTGTACCTTTTAAAGATTTTTAAAGAAAACATTTAAACCTTCAATAATCTATCCCATGAAGTAACAGTTTCTGTTCCCAAAATCTTTGGCATTTTTTACTAAAATGTACAATTTTGGTGCGATCCTAAATGTCTGTGCATATACAGTTAGAAGATAAGGTATTTTAACATAAAAAACAACACATTTCACCTGATAATAAAAACACTGTAATTCTTTAGAGGCAGCAGATGAAATGCAGGCAAACAAACTATTGGTTACGCTGTGAGATTTCAATGCAGTTAATGCTTACACTCTTTCTGTGAGAATCCTTCTGCCCCGCATCTATAACCTAATCCCCCCCCCC
>JAZGTH010000047.1:2060000-2115000 GCA_036877525.1 Chromobotia macracanthus | reverse complement strand
AACAATTAATTCATTCATAATTAACTTGACTGTTTTTACAAATGAGGACGTCCCCAAAATTTGTCCTCAATGTATTTATGGTTAAGTAAACCTCAACCCCCAATGTTCCTGTACTGCTTTCAAAAGCACATGTACAATGAATGTAATTTAATTTAAAACATGGCATGTAGAAATTGTATGCAAATACAATTAATTAATGAAGGTTATTAACACAAACATGTTTCTCACACGTAAACAAACATTTCCTCTCTAATGAATAAACACGGCTTTTGCTTGTGTTGTGGAGAGGTGTGCTGTTACTCATTTCTGATGATAAACAGGTGATGATTTCTGGATAGATCTACATCACAGAAGGATTGGCCTCTTTACACTCCAGTATCAGAACACTATACATTTATAGTGTGTCTGTGCCACAGTCTATTAACAGCCAGTAAATGACCACCTATAAAGCATCCAGAATGCCATAGAAACAACCTAGAAATGTCCTAGCAGCTCCCCAGAGCAGCCTAGCAATCACACTGCATAGCAATTCTGTCAGCAGCTCATACCCTAGACTCACATAAATCAGCATATAATCAACAGCCACACACAGTGTGTGCAGACCCGCTTAAATGACAAAACATGAATAACAGTGTTCATCTGCAGGACTAAAGCACCACACACAAACACACAGACATATACATGTTGCGTTTTCATGTTTTATAACACATTATACTGTACAAACTGTATATTCTATCCCCTACATTAACCTAACTATCACAGAAAACTTTTGGCATTTTTAATTAATAATAAACCATCACCATTCAGTATGTTTTTAAGCAATTTAGTTTATGAGTTAAAAGTGAAGTGAAAGTGACATATTTGTCAGATATGGTAACCCACATTTGAAATGTGACCTCTGCATTTAACCATTACTGGTGAGGAGTGAACACACACACACACATACCTGGAGCAGCACTGCAACGCCCGGCGACACAGGAAATGTCTTTTAAAAACCTTGTTTATGTCGTTATATATGTTATACTCACATCATTATACACATTTGTGTCCTTGTAAACCACATATTGATCCGGCACACACAGCAGTGTGCATGAGGAGAGTGAGTGTGTGTGATTTATCTGCCCTCATTCCTCACACGCTTCAGTGCAGATACAGAGTTACTGTGTCATGCTTGAATAATGAAATGAAACTCCTCAAATCTATCCAAACAAAATCAATCTGCTCTCAAAGATCAAACTGCTTTCACATTTCTATCAGAATAGTTTTTAAAATAAAAAGCAGTTTTAAAATTATGTTTAAAAAAAATTGTAAACAGTTTCACTGCAGCAAAGCAGATTTCTGACCAAAATTCAATGATAAAATAATTTAGGAGCCAGACCTGAAGGTAAGTTTTGATGGGACACAGAAGCTGAAGGTCGAGTTTATCCTGCAGAGCATGGATAGTGATGGATTTGAAAGGGACAGTGATGCTTCCCTTTCAAATCCATCCTGGTCAGCTATTACTATTGTAAATGTCTTTAAATGACAGCACACTTAACTGGATCTGAACCACACACACATTCACATCTCTACACTTCTCTACACTAATTTACTGTGAAGTAAAAGCTTCAGTCGTGTCATGATCCCCTGCCTTCCTCTCATGCTATAAGCTGAAACTGAAGCTCTCTCTAGCAACACACCACTACAGTCCAGCTGCCCTGTAAACACCACACAAAATACTACAGCATCTTCTCACTCACAGCCTTTGAGAAATGTTGAACTGCTTCAAAATGACACTTACTGATACTAGATCTGTGTTGTCTTCCATTATCGCAGTCCAGGAATCAGTGAGCTAGCGTTCGTCTTGGACACTCCAGTGACACGTTACGTTAATGTTACAAACACACGTCCTGACAACTACACAGAAAGAAAGTTGGGGCGGTGACGCATTCACAGACCCTCTGTACCATCAGTACAGATGCAGGACATTAGCACTGTTAGCCTGCTTCCCTTCCCAGCTGTCTCTGTTCCAACCAGCTCCACATACTTGCCTGTTGGGACAGCTTTGCCGGTTCCTCACTTACCATATTTGTAGGCACTCTCTCCTCACTGACTGTTATCATTATTTGGTGGTCCGGAACAGCAGCGGGCCCCTCTGCACAGCAGGCCTCCCTGACTAAAATGTGTCCTGCGCTGCACGGGCAGCCGGATTCAGCACAACTCAGTCTGTCACTACTGTTAGGAGCCAGTCAGCCGTGCTGGAGTACAGCAGTCCAGCTTAAGGGGGATTTGAGGGCATTTCCCCAGGTATTATCAGTGGCCTCGGTGTTGCCCTCATCCATGCCCTGACAATCAGCACCTTGGAGCCTCTGGACTAGTTTGCCTCTCTCTCTCTCTCTCTCTCTCTTACTTGATCATTCTGGGAGGTTGCAGCATCTTCTGCCTGCATCAGCAACATTACATCACCTGCACCAGACAACCTGAGCACCCCATCAAACACGGACACACACACACACACAACACCACTGACAGTCATTTATCATTGATTTTGAAACAGCCACACATACACATTTCCTGTTGAAATGCAGAAGTGATTCTAACTATAATGATCAGATACACTGAGTCCAAAAATATTAACAAACATTCCTAATTAAATTCACCTCAAAGATTAAATGACCTCAGATATGCTATTCACATTTTATTTGTATAGTTCTTCACTCTTATTGTATGTAAACAACTGTCTCATTTGTGTCTATTGAGTCCCCCAGATTCACAAGTCTCTGTGAATCTGTGCCTGTGAGGAGAACGCTTTCACGGCACGACCTCACTTTTCTGCTTGCTGTCATTTCTCCATTAACACAAATAGTGGTCAATGTTTAGAGAAGCTTTTATCAGTTTGGACAATCAGTTAGTCAGTATTAGTTGGGACTTTCTGTCCCCTTCACTTCCTCCACTAAAAACACACACAGGCACAGTGACCCTGAGGACACAAGTAAATGAGCAGGATGAGACCATGATACAAAGTCAGTAAGAATGAATCACATGGGGTTTCCTGCTGAAATATACTGTGACACAAGCGTTTAAAGCAGTTAATCCAGAAGCTGTTCGTTTCTCCTGTTTTATTGGCTGAAGAGATTTTCTGTGCAGGGCTGCAGAAGGACAAGATGACACAACTGACCTGACCTGCTTTCTTCAGGTCAACACTGATGTATTTCTGCCACCTGCTGTTAACACTGTACGCATCAGTCGCTGTCACAGATGTTTGAAATCAATCAACCCACAAGTATGTGGGCCAATATTTTATTAAGAACAGAAGGCATGTAAACAAGTAAAGCAAGACCCAGTTAAAACGTTTGACTAGCATTATAACTTTGAAAGACTGCACAGACTGTTTCTATGAAATAACTGGTGATGCACACAGACACACTTGTGAGACAGTGCAGCTGCCTCTGTTTCTCTGTGTTACTCTGGGTCAGTGAAACACTACAGCTGTACGACACAAATGATGCACACAGACACACTTGTGAGACAGTGCAGCTGCCTCTGTTTCTCTGTGTTACTCTGGGTCAGTGAAACACTACAGCTGTACGACACAAATGATGCACACAGACACACTTGTGAGACAGTGCAGCTGCCTCTGTTTCTCTGTGTTACTCTGGGTCAGTGAAACACTACAGCTGTGTGACACAAATGATGCACACAGACACACTTGTGAGACAGTGCAGCTGCCTCTGTTTCTCTGTGTTACTCTGGGTCAGTGAAACACTACAGCTGTGTGACACAAATGATGCACACAGACACACTTGTGAGACAGTGCAGCTGCCTCTGTTTCTCTGTGTTACTCTGGGTCAGTGAAACACTACAGCTGTACGACACAAATGATGCACACAGACACACTTGTGAGACAGTGCAGCTGCCTCTGTTTCTCTGTGTTACTCTGGGTCAGTGAAACACTACAGCTGTACGACACAAATGATGCACACAGACACACTTGTGAGACAGTGCAGCTGCCTCTGTTTCTCTGTGTTACTCTGGGTCAGTGAAACACTACAGCTGTGTGACACAAATGATGCACACAGACACACTTGTGAGACAGTGCAGCTGCCTCTGTTTCTCTGTGTTACTCTGGGTCAGTGAAACACTACAGCTGTACGACACAAATGATGCACACAGACACACTTGTGAGACAGTGCAGCTGCCTCTGTTTCTCTGTGTTACTCTGGGTCAGTGAAACACTACAGCTGTGTGACACAAATGATGCACACAGACACACTTGTGAGACAGTGCAGCTGCCTCTGTTTCTCTGTGTTACTCTGGGTCAGTGAAACACTACAGCTGTACGACACAAATGATGCACACAGACACACTTGTGAGACAGTGCAGCTGCCTCTGTTTCTCTGTGTTACTCTGGGTCAGTGAAACACTACAGCTGTACGACACAAATGATGCACACAGACACACTTGTGAGACAGTGCAGCTGCCTCTGTTTCTCTGTGTTACTCTGGGTCAGTGAAACACTACAGCTGTACGACACAAATGATGCACACAGACACACTTGTGAGACAGTGCAGCTGCCTCTGTTTCTCTGTGTTACTCTGGGTCAGTGAAACACTACAGCTGTACGACACAAATGATGCACACAGACACACTTGTGAGACAGTGCAGCTGCCTCTGTTTCTCTGTGTTACTCTGGGTCAGTGAAACACTACAGCTGTGTGACACAAATGATGCACACAGACACACTTGTGAGACAGTGCAGCTGCCTCTGTTTCTCTGTGTTACTCTGGGTCAGTGAAACACTACAGCTGTACGACACAAATGATGCACACAGACACACTTGTGAGACAGTGCAGCTGCCTCTGTTTCTCTGTGTTACTCTGGGTCAGTGAAACACTACAGCTGTACGACACAAATGATGCACACAGACACACTTGTGAGACAGTGCAGCTGCCTCTGTTTCTCTGTGTTACTCTGGGTCAGTGAAACACTACAGCTGTATGACACAAATGATGCACACAGACACACTTGTGAGACAGTGCAGCTGCCTCTGTTCTTGTTGGTTACTCTGGGTCAGTGAAACACTACAGCTGTACGACACAAATGATGCACACAGACACACTTGTGAGACAGTGCAGCTGCCTCTGTTTCTCTGTGTTACTCTGGGTCAGTGAAACACTACAGCTGTATGACACAAATGATGCACACAGACACACTTGTGAGACAGTGCAGCTGCCTCTGTTTCTCTGTGTTACTCTGGGTTCAGTGAAACACTACAGCTGTGTGACACAAATGATGCACACAGACACACTTGTGAGACAGTGCAGCTGCCTCTGTTTCTCTGTGTTACTCTGGGTCAGTGAAACACTACAGCTGTGTGACACAAATGATGCACACAGACACACTTGTGAGACAGTGCAGCTGCCTCTGTTTCTCTGTGTTACTCTGGGTCAGTGAAACACTACAGCTGTGTGACACAAATGATGCACACAGACACACTTGTGAGACAGTGCAGCTGCCTCTGTTTCTCTGTGTTACTCTGGGTCAGTGAAACACTACAGCTGTGTGACACAAATGATGCACACAGACACACTTGTGAGACAGTGCAGCTGCCTCTGTTTCTCTGTGTTACTCTGGGTCAGTGAAACACTACAGCTGTGTGACACAAATGATGCACACAGACACACTTGTGAGACAGTGCAGCTGCCTCTGTTTCTCTGTGTTACTCTGGGTCAGTGAAACACTACAGCTGTGTGACACAAATGATGCACACAGACACACTTGTGAGACAGTGCAGCTGCCTCTGTTTCTCTGTGTTACTCTGGGTCAGTGAAACACTACAGCTGTACGACACAAATGATGCACACAGACACACTTGTGAGACAGTGCAGCTGCCTCTGTTTCTCTGTGTTACTCTGGGTCAGTGAAACACTACAGCTGTGTGACACAAATGATGCACACAGACACACTTGTGAGACAGTGCAGCTGCCTCTGTTTCTCTGTGTTACTCTGGGTCAGTGAAACACTACAGCTGTGTGACACAAATGATGCACACAGACACACTTGTGAGACAGTGCAGCTGCCTCTGTTTCTCTGTGTTACTCTGGGTCAGTGAAACACTACAGCTGTGTGACACAAATGATGCACACAGACACACTTGTGAGACAGTGCAGCTGCCTCTGTTTCTCTGTGTTACTCTGGGTCAGTGAAACACTACAGCTGTGTGACACAAATGATGCAACACAGACACACTTGTGAGACAGTGCAGCTGCCTCTGTTTCTCTGTGTTACTCTGGGTCAGTGAAACACTACAGCTGTAGACACAAATGATGCACACAGACACACTTGTGAGACAGTGCAGCTGCCTCTGTTTCTCTGTGTTACTCTGGGTCAGTGAAACACTACAGCTGTGTGACACAAATGATGCACACAGACACACTTGTGAGACAGTGCAGCTGCCTCTGTTTCTCTGTGTTACTCTGGGTCAGTGAAACACTACAGCTGTGCGACACAAATGATGCACACAGACACACTTGTGAGACAGTGCAGCTGCCTCTGTTTCTCTGTGTTACTCTGGGTCAGTGAAACACTACAGCTGTATGACACAAATGATACACACAGACACACTTGTGAGACAGTGCAGCTGCCTCTGTTCTGTGTTACTCTGGGTCAGTGAAACACTACAGCTGTTCTCTGTGTTACTCTAGTGAAACACAACAGCAGCCGGGACACAAATGATGCACACAGACACACTTGTGAGACATGCAGCTCCTTTTTTTTTGCAGCTGCCTCTGTTTCTCTGTGTTACTCTGGGTCAGTGAAACACTACAGCTGTGTGACACAAATGATGCACACAGACACACTTGTGAGACAGTGCAGCTGCCTCTGTTTCTCTGTGTTACTCTGGGTCAGTGAAACACTACAGCTGTACGACACAAATGATGCACACAGACACACTTGTGAGACAGTGCAGCTGCCTCTGTTTCTCTGTGTTACTCTGGGTAAGTGAAACACTACAGCTGTACGACACAAATGATGCACACAGACACACTTGTGAGACAGTGCAGCTGCCTCTGTTTCTCTGTGTTACTCTGGGTAAGTGAAACACTACAGCTGTACGACACAAATGATACACACAGACACACTTGTGATGGTCACAGAGTACATCTTGAGTAAAGCTCTGACAGATCTCCAGAGAACTGCACAAACACACACACCCTGAAGCCAAGAGTCAGAGCCCAGTACTAGTGCAGTAACTGAACTGCCTCTCTCTGCAGCTCTCTCATATGTGTTGGTTTCATTTGTTTAGGCCATTAAGATAATGAACTATGAACAGTATATAGTTCTAGAAATGAGAGAAAACACTGTTCAGTGTTACCACACTGGCCTGTAAAGCCAAAGAGGAGAAATCTGCTACTGTTTGTAACTGCTGGCATCTAACACACTGTACAGTCTGTAACTTACAGCTTCACAAAGCCAGACGTCTGCCTTGTAACACACTGTACAGTCTGTAACTTACAGCTTCACAAAGCCAGCAGTCTGCCTTGTAACACACTGTACAGTCTGTAACTTACAGTTTCACAAAGCCAGACGTCTGCCTTGTAACACACTGTACAGTCTGTAACTTACAGCTTCACAAAGCCAGACGTCTGCCTTGTAACACACTGTACAGTCTGTAACTTACAGCTTCACAAAGCCAGCAGTCTGCCTTGTAACACACTGTACAGTCTGTAACTTACAGCTTCACAAAGCCAGATGTCTGCCTTGTAACACACTGTACAGTCTGTAACTTACAGTTTCACATGAAATTAGCAGTGTGTTAAATTGGATCAGAAAAAGTTTATATTATTTCAGAGACAGAAAATGATGCAGAATCTTTTGTTTGCTTGTTAATAATGCTGAATTTATTTGTTTCTGTAACCCATGTTGATGTTATTTCACAGTCCAACCCCTCACTCATATTCTAAGCCCATTAGGACTGATGATCATTACTGAAACGTCTCTGTCCTGGCTGGCTTGTAGAGTCATGTAAGAGTCATTATCTCCAGCTCAAGAGTGCACTGGCACCAGCTCTGACCTGATGTAATGAAGAGCAGTCAGCTCATATTAGCCAGTCTGAACACAGCAGACCTGACACACTACAGAGCTCTTACATTATTCATACTGTGACTGTATGGACTCCATATGCACTGACAATTATTCTAATCCTCTGAGTTACCTGTGTGCTGAGTTTTACACTGAGTCAGCTTTCTCTCCCTTCACAGTGTAAAGCTGTGAGTCTCTCTCTCTCTCTCTCTCTCTCTCTCAGGATCAACACCATTTGAATTTCTTCTCTGACTTCTTAGCCGCTCTCTCTCTTTCATTTAAAGTCAGGGGTCAAAGTTCCCGGGTGAGCATGTCCCAGTGCGCCCCTGCTGGTAGAGGCTTTAAAAAACATCTTTCTCCATTCAAAGCCATTAATACAAACAAAATATATTTACTTTGCAGTCCGTTATACATATTAAAATGTAGTACTGCAGATGTATCAGCAGCCAGTTTTAGAGGTCTCTTAAAAGCAAGAAATGGATTTTCAATATATTTCCCTTTCTGTTGTCTTTGATGTCACAGTTTAGTCACTAGAAAAGGGTTTTAGTCTATGAGCATTTTCATGATGCCACCAGCCAGTTAGATCATGACATCATCTTCATGTGACTTCAGAGCAGTTGTTTAGAACTGTCACAAAGTGGTCCCTGGAGACTGATTTGGGTAGTGTGAAGGTTCGCGAGCATGTAAAATAAAAAAATGTCTTAAATACATCTTAAATAAATAAATAAATTCAAAAAATATATAAAAATACACAAGAACACAAGAGCACTTCTATATACACTACACTATACCTCTTCCCTATTATTTTACTGTATTTCTCAGTTATTTTCCAAAGGTGAAGGAAAAACATCAAGGAATAAAAATATTGAATTAATATTAACTGATTTTCTCTCCTCCTTATTGTCCCAAAAACATTCCAAACTATATTCCAGGTCTTCTAAAGCCTTACAGTTGTTTGTGTCAGGTAAACAGTAATATATACATCATGATTTACTAAAAATCATCCCCTGTACACGAGAACCACTGTCCACAAACATTTTAATGTTTAGCCCAATAGAAGAATCTATTCCTGTGACAAAGTATCCCATCAGAGGAATGAGAGGTGAGGGAGGCAGCGCTCTGTTGGACCCCACTGCTCTCTCCTCAAACAACAGAGAGAGAGAGAGCGAGAGAGGAGGAGGCTCTGAAAGATAATGACGGGGGATTAATGTAGCAGACTGGCATATTTACTCATGAGGGGGTTGTTTGATAAAGCTGGTGGCAGCATGTGTGTGTTTATCTGGGGTTCGAACCCATCCCCCTTTTAAAAGCCCATTTAGTAATGCATGGCAGGATACAATATTGCACCCAACCCGACCACATTAAAAGGTTAGAGGGTGAAACAGGTGGCAGATGGTATAATACTCATACTTATTATTACATTTCTATGATGTTTCACTCTACACCTGTCAGTGAACAGAACATGATTTATAGAGCTAGACTATGAAACAGAAACAGTCATTTGTTATTTATCAGCTTTTCTGAAGGGAGAAATGCTTTTAAAGTCTTTTTAAGGTGGGCTTCAAACACACAATAATAAAATCAGAACAGGAAACAAGTCATATCAAATGTTGCTATTTCACACAAACGACAGTCATCGAGCCGCCGGAGTGTTTGTTTTAAATTGTTTAAGACGAGCACTACAGTAAAGCGCTGCCAACAGTCAGAAACAGCAGACTGAAATATGGATTTATTTCCTTTTTTTAATTGCCGACTTGCTTCTGTTCTGTGTTGAGTCGGATACCCGATACACTGCCAGAAGCATATGAACATAAAGACGTCACCATCTCTAGTAATGTCAGATCTCTGAAGCCTGTAGGACCAAGTGTCCTATAACTCAACCTACAGTACAGACACCATCCAACAGTCACATGCAAAACACATTCAAATATTAAAATGGAAAGATTTTACATAAAACTCAAACCTGGTGTCTGGCTAAAATATAAACATTATCAAATGATTAAATCATTATTATTATTATTGCTAATAATCAGAGTAATCTGAACAAACCCAATATTAACTTTGTGTTGCAGACAGTAATGACAGCTCAAATCACGCAGGAGAGCTGTGCTTTTTATGCATATGCTATTTGCCTGAAAAACTAAGAAACAAAAAACTCCTGTAGACTTACATAGAGACAGGAAATCTGCACATCACATAGAAACTACCCAGAAAACCCTAGCAACACCCTAGTAACTACTCAAAAAAACAAACCACACAGCAATGGCTATTAGCCAAATCTCTGTTTGATACCATCAGTATCTTGCTGCACTCTACATTTGTGTTTCAGAACCATGGACAGGTACATTTCTAAATGCAGCTAACAATGTCCTCAAACTTCTGCAAAAGCGGAAGAGCTCATTATCTTCCTAAGTTAATAAAACCTGATGATTTGTGTTTCCAGCATCACAGAGAACCATCCAAAGAGCGTCTAGAGCAACAGAAACAAGCAAAGGTCACATCACACCAGCAGAGATTATTCCTCTCATCATTATGGGCCAGTGCAGGAGCACATGTGACCTTCTACTCATTAGAATGTCATTAGAATGTGGATCACTCAGCTGAGTGCATGAAGTTCTGAGTCGAACACACACATCAATGACACATGTCCTTATGAAGCTTTAAGACCTTGAAAAGGTAAAGAGAGGTTTTCAATCATGACATGATATCCTGTAAACACCAGAACAAACCTGATGCTCTCAGCTGCAGGTATTAACTTCATTCTGTGCTAAACATCTTTCAAGTCAAATCACCTGCCAAAATTTTGAGGGTACTGTTGCTAATTAAGGCACATTACAGTAGCTGCACGTGTACAGTGTGTGTGCTTTTGCAACTCAAGTGATGCCAGAAACGGGTCGCGCTGGATTACAAGAGAACACACATACTGATAAATGTTAAAAAGCCCTTGCATGCACCATAAGCCAGTCAGCGTGTCTGCAAAATGAAGCAGGATGGAGAATGTCCTCAGCAAGGATTCCTTGTCATCATTAAACTCTTTTTCCTCCTTTTGGAAGTCAGTGTCGTCACAGTCTATCAAAAATGAAGCAAGAATATAAAAATATTGCTCATATTATTGCTCAGAAATGTTTGTGGGCTGTGAGAAAAGCAGACATATATGCAGATGGTTAAAGAGATGCTGGGCTGTGACTAATAAGATGTGTTGAGGTGGGTTTGAAATGGATTGAGGCTGGATGGGACAGGGGTGGGGTAATCTTTCATTAAGCTCGTGGAAGACGCTTTGTGAGTCCCCAGGCGACTGGATGCACCATAGCCTGCACTAAAAATGACACCAGTCACGCATGAACTTGAAAATGAAATCCCACCACTGATCAAAGACAAAAATACACAGTCACCAACACAATCACAAAAACCACAAGAAAACACATCTAAAAGCAGCACTTATCCTAATCTATACAAAACCAATTACTGCAGCAGGTCTGCTCTTCTTTCATTCTTTTATTGTGTTCGTCTAGCCAACAGTTATCAATAATATTGAGATGCTCAAATGTTAAAAATGTGTGAGACTATCTTCAGAAAACTGCTGTTCACATGTTGAAGTCTGCGTTCTGCATTCTTGCTGGTTTCCATCTTTGCGAGGCACATGTTCATCCCAAAAATAATCATTTTCTATCCACAAATGATGCTGAGCTGCAGTCTCACACCCAGCACACTAAACACTTTCTTTATGCTTTTATTTCTTAAATAATTAATTCTCCTAGCACTGTGAACAATAACAAAGCAATGCCCCTCTGACAAAAGTGTGTGCAACACCCCAGAGGCTCTTCAAGACACCCATGCATGTGTGCATGTGCCACCAGCTTTCAGACTCTGACCTACAAGTACCTTTTTCTTTGGGTCCCGAGATCTTTTTCTGCTCTTCTTCTTTTCTTTCTCTTCCTCAGCAGCTGTAAGTTCTAAATCCGCTTTTTTTTTCAGCTGGGATGCAGCATGTGCCATGATGCAAAGCTGAAGTGAGATTTCCTTTTATAAAGTGAAGAGTCTTCCAGCCCAGACAGACTGAACGGTATCCCTCTGAAGACAAGCACATCGGCAGTGGCAATCAGCCTCTCTCCAACACCCCCTGGAGGTTCTGTGTGTTCCTGTGATGAAACTGCATTTGTTTAAAAGCAGAGGAACAGACGTGCGTCTCAGGGAAAAGGTGATTTTCCTGCCACCTTTCTCCTGGTTCTTCTGGCCCTACCTAAACCCATCCCAACTGTAAACATGGAACAGTGAAGAGAAGGGATGGATGTGTGTGTGTGTGTGTGTGTGTAGAGAGAGAGAGAGAGAGAGAGAGAGAGAGAGGATGGAGGGCAGCACATATGGAGAATCTTATGTGCGTATCCTTCACCACAAGCTGGAATTGTCTATGTGAGGGGAAAGAATGGGGGGGTCTCATAGGCTCTGTGTGGATTCGTCCTCAGACGTGTACACACAAACACACACATGGGAGGGTATCTGTATTGAACCATTATTACCATCTTGAGTCTTCTAATGGTGCAGAGCACATAACTGTATGTGGAAATGATCTGTGTTGATCTGAAGAATCTCACAGCAAATTACTTTAATCAGTTTATTCTGTTTAACAAAATGACACCATTAAACATCCTAAAATCAGGTTTTACTTATTGTATTAGCAAAATGTTTATTCAGTGTTTATTAAAATGAAATATTCAGACTTGTTTTTGGAAAATAATCTTTGAAAATTAAAAGATGTTTTAAGCATAATGTTGCATCCAATGTTTCCAAAGATAAACTATTGTTTATGCTGAATGCATAAATGCTGCATGACATCCACACAGCCAATCAAAACACATTTTGTTTAATGTTCAGCTATTTGAACCAATGGCAGGGCTACATAGCAAAAACAGACACAGACTGGTGAAGCTCATTCAGTTTTTATTCAACCAAACTTTATTTCTGAATGCAGATGAAAGAAAACAAATGAGTAAAAGATCACAATCTCAGTGTTGGATAACTGTCCACTCAACACAAAGAATTAAAACATTACCAGAGTATCTGCTGATTGATGTTCAAAAGAAGAAAAGTACCGGAGGAAATAAACTTAGATAAATAAAGTTATGATCTCTGAGAGCAAGTCTTAATATCCTGTACAATCCTGCATCTGTAGTTAAACTGTCTTGTTAAGGCTGTTAAGATATTTGTACTAGAAAACGAGAAAGATTACAGGAAATGGTTTTGAGAGTGAAGGCTTTGTGGAGCTCACAGACAAACATGTCCAGACATCCATTGTTGCGTTTCACCTCATTGTAAAAGATGGAAGTTAGCGCAGAGCAGCTGAAGTGAGTCTGACGCCTCACCAGCACGAGCAGTGTGTTATGTATAGACACGAGCAGTGTGTCATGTATGGACACGAGCAGTGTGTCATGTATGGACACGAGCAGTGTGTCATGTATGGACACGAGCAGTGTGTCATGTATGGACACGAGCAGTGTGTCATGTATGGACACGAGAGTTACATTGTCATGGACACGAGCAGTGTGTCATGTATGGACACGAGCAGTGTGTCATGTATGGACACGAGCAGTGTGTCATGTATGGACACGAGCAGTGTGTCATGTATGGACACGAGCAGTGTGTTATGGACACGAGCAGTGTGTCATGTTGGAATTAGACATGTGTATGTGACAAGCAGTGTGTCATGTATGGACACGAGCAGTGTGTCATGTATGGACACGAGCAGTGTGTCATGTATGGACACGAGCAGTGTGTCATGTATGGACACGAGCAGTGTGTCATGTATGGACACGAGCAGTGTGTCATGTATGGACACGAGCAGTGTGTCATGTATGGACACGAGCAGTGTGTTATGTATGTCCTCTTACTGTTCTCATGTTCCTGCTCTGCTCTGTGCACCATCTGAGCCCATCATGGGGAACTGCAGTCGCTGAATATAATGAAGGGTGGGAGGAATGCTTCTGACTGGGTAAATGAGTAAGAGCTGTGATGCCATTGGCTGGCGAGAACACAGAGCAGGAAAAAGAGATGTAATATGCATCCGCCATGTGAAGGCGCATTAACTCTTATCTAAGCCAGACCAACATGCAGGAGCATCTTTCCAGTGTGTTGACATATTAATGTTTCTTACAAAGATAGTTACAACAGGCAGTTTCTTGAGTCTAGACTGAGTCTAGCTCACATGCAAATGTGAGTTAAATATTACACACAGATTATTGACACACAGAATAAGATCTGCTAGGGCAAAACCTGAAACACATACACAGACACACACAAACACACACACACACAGACCAGTTGATTGTCCAGCTGCTGTGCTGAATCTACAGGCTTCACCTCAAGAAGCAGGTCAGAGTGACAGAATACAGTGAGTATTTCTGCCCAACACAGCACAGATCTGATGACAGAGCAGCAGTTAGTGACTGTCATGAAAACACCAGACAGCTTTAACATCACTGCATCTTTATGATCACAAAACCCAGCTGTTATAGCTTTATATGGGACACTGGCCTGGTAATTCAGCCACAATAGAGAAAACAAACCCGACCCAGAACCAAAGACGATTTCCTTAAATCATTTCCTTAAACAGACATTTTTTCATTACAGGATAAACTTCTGCAATGAATGAAACTTGAGTGATGTAAGGATGTGGGCATGACATACATTGTCATTTGATGAATGGTACTGTATTTTTTTCTCTATTCTCATTACTTAGTTTGCACATGTACTACTAGCATGACCAGAAAGGTCATGCTCTTGTTCGTTGGACACATTTTAGAGTCTTAAGTGTTTTGGGGCTCATAAGTGATGAGGGGCAGACACATTGGCGCATCTCTGGCTCCTCTTTTGGACATTCTGAGAAATACACCATTACATGACGAACAATAACAAACATGAACAATGCAAAAATCCTGACATTAATACAAGACATTTCTGGCAACATAAGCTCTAAATGTTGATAATGAAACCAAATGTTTATATAACAATAAAAACACAAAACCTTTATGCATAGCTCACGTCAGCTTTAAATATATTACACTCAGATCAGCTGCTCAGACAGCCTGAAGTCACATTAAAAACGATTTATTCATGTGACTGACATCTTTCATCCAAAGTGACTTCAAGTTATACATTTGATCAGTACATGTGCCCCCTGAGAATCAAACCCACAACCTTTGTACTGCTACTGCAATGCTCGACCAGCTGAGCTACAGGAACACCTGAAGAGAAATTATCACTCAAGAATCCAAAACATCATTTGCTTCAGTTGATAAGTGTGATTCTGTACCTTCCATGACTGTCTCAACGTTTGCACATCTGCATCAATAGGGGGCAGCAACAAGCAACCAGCTGAGAAAGGGCCAACAGGAGAAATTTTTCCAACAGGAGAACAGGAGAACAGGCCAACAGGAGAAAGTGTATGAAGAAATAAAAAAAGAACAACAGATATAGATTAGGGTTAGGTTTAGGAATGGGACTCAAGGGCTGGATTAGGTAATGTGCACACTGTACTTTGATCTGCTAACAGAGATACTCAGATAACAGGGTCTGTTCTTCTCATGATGTCTGTAATCAATGGAAAGATGGGCTTGATTAATGAGCTTGTGTAGGATTCTGACGGCCATTAGACGTCTGACAGTCAGCATAGGTCAGATTAGCTGCTTTGATCACAGTCAGACATGTCAGTCAGGAGCATCAATCAGAACTGGAGTCTGTTACCAATCGAGAGGGCACTATGTAGTGTGCATTGATATTAATGTAAGAGAAAGAGCACTTCACGGTACATTACAGTCATGCATGATACGGTGATAGAGAATTCTGCAAACCTCATATTTAATCAGACAATTTATTTAATGCAACTGAATCAGCTCTTATAACAAACAGATTATAATTTTAAATATATTTTAAAATACTTATGATCAGGATATTCAGACGCAGGCAGAATATTCTTCAGCGGTTGATGCACGGCTTCTGCATTTTGCAGTAATAAATGTTTTATGTTAAAATGTTTTATCAAAAATTATTTAAGCAGTATCATTTTAAATGATTAAATAATTTTACTACAAATCAAGAACACACTTTGTGTCATTGTGTCATATCTGTCCCAGTCAATCTGTCCCTCCCTCTCCAAACACACCCTCACGGTTCCTCTGTCTTTCCTGTATGATAGAAGAAAGACATTTCGCTTTCTGAACATCACCTCAGTTCTCTAATGACATTTATATGAAAATATATTCAGATATTGCCAGGCTGCGGCAGGTTTGTCATCAGTGATGTGAAATGTAGTTAGTTCTCAGATGTCTCTTTACAGAGCTCTTTAATTGTTTAACGTATGTGACTGAAGCTAATACTGTACATTAAAACACACTCTGCACTCAGAACAGAACTGCTTCCTCACTTCTGTGTATAATGGTGTCACTAAATGAACTCAAGCTGATGAGGCGTGTCATGTCTTTATCTTGTTCAAATACCTCTAGCACTTCAGATTCTTCAAGGGATGATGCAGAACAAAGATTACTAGAGGTTGTTTCTTTCCAGGCTCATAAAACTGCTCATAAACTTACTGAACAGAAACCAACACTATCGCACAGCGATGTGTGAAGAACAATAACTGAATTCAAAACTTTCACAGCTGTGATCATGAGTAATGAGGGAATTTTAACTTCCACAATACTGTTATCCATTGCTTTCCAATCTGACACAAAAGCAGGAGGAAGGAACACCAGGATCTGCCTGCTAAGAAAAGATTCTTTAATAGGCAGCAAGCAGAGAGATTGGTCTGTGTGTGTGTGTGTGTGTGTGTGTGTGTGTGTGTGTGTGTGTGTGTGTGTGTGTAGGGTTAGACTTCTTTAGGATAGTTCAGCCTTTAGATATTGCGAATAGTTCAAGTGGTAATTTAATGTTGGTTGAGGGTAATGTAATAAAAAGTTACAACAATAACAAAAAAAAGAAAGTGTTACACTCGGCTAGATGCTGTCTAGAGACAACCTGCTCTTCAGTGTCCATTTCAGTCAAAAATCCTCCCGTAAAGTAAACATTGTTTATAAAAGTACTTTTACATTGACTTAATCCTACTAGATGACCCAGCTAGAGCTGATGTTGTCATTTATGTTAAACTAACTGATTCTTGTTTAAACTGTAGCTTAGCTGAACTGTCATGTAGCAGGAAATGAAAGTAAGAGTCTTTTATTAGCATATGTTAGCTGAGATGCACTTAAGAGTAAGAACACATCTGAGTATCAGTCAAGTTTGACTGATCTGCACTGAATCCATCATTACTCAGAACATCTCAGTATCACACTCACACACACTCACACACACACTCACACACACACTCACACACACACCTCACACACTCTCACACTCTCACACTCTCACACTCACACACTCACACACTCTCACACTCTCACACACTCACACACTCACACACACTCACACACACTCACACACACTCACACACACTCACACACACTCACACACTCACACACACTCACACACACTCACACACACTCTCACACTCACTCTACACTCACACACACACACACACACCTCACACTCTCACATCACACTCACACACACCACACCCAACTCACACACACTCACTCACACTCACTCACACACACACACTCACACACACTCACACACACTCACACACACTCACACACACTCACACACACATGCTGTCTTTAGTAGTAAATTACTGGCAAATTACTGTTAAGAGAGCATGTGTGAATGGACCTTTAAAAAAAAAGACAGGTAAATCGGTCCTGGCAATTTACCAGTAAGAGAAGATGTAACATTACCAGTAATGTATCATTAAGATGCTGTATGTGAATGCAGGATTACCAGTAAACTGCTTTCAGCCAATCAGAACATGCTGACATGGATGACGCATTTACTCTGCGCTGTTTACAGAAGTGAAAGCAAAGATGTTCATCTAATAAGACGTTGTTGGGCCAAAAGTGAATGTCTTTTAATGCGTGAATGTAACTGTTTGCAACAAAAATACAGGCTGCATGTGGGTGAATCACAGCCACATCGGGGCCACAGCAGAAACATGAATCAAAAATGTGACACCATTCAGTCTCCATTAGTGTCTGTACAGCTCAGTCACACACAGCGTTAGTGACGGGGCTTAATGAAACATTTCAAGAAATAATATCTAATGAAAGTAAAGCAGTCAGAAGCTAATGCAGACAATCATACAACAATCTGACAGGAAATGCTTTCATTCAAACATCTGTATAAAATACAATAGTATTTAATAAGTTACGAGAGGCTGGGATACATCAGGAATAAGATGTAATGTGTCATCTCATGGAGCTCAAATATAAACAGCTGTTTTCATACACTGTCATTATTTCTGTAAACACCATGTGATTACATTTCTCAGCATGAGAAAATGTTAGTTTTCCATCCATTCCATTATCATCAGTCTGCGCTTCACACGTTTATATTGCTAAGGGTGGTTGCTGAGAGTGCTGTGCAGTGATACACCGAATTGCGGTGACTGTCTCTTTAGCCACATCACTGTAGGAATGTGACGGTCACATGGACAGAAGGCGTGTGTGTTTGTTAGCATAAGCAGCTGATGTCATGAGAGAATAACTAATGTCACACTCACTCTCTTCTGCTGTCATCTCTGATCTCATAGTTCATCTCACACCTCCACATCAGCAAATATCACCATCCCATTAAAACACACACACACGCAAGTCTGAGTTTAGACTTTTCTCTTGCAACCATAACAGCAGGAACCCAGGCCTGTGCCGAAATATAATTTATCAACAACATATTTACAGTGTAATTCTGCTGTGCCAGCACTGTGGAAACGGCACAATTTATTTTCAAACAAATACATGCATTTTACTCAGTTTTACAGAAATACTTCATGCAACAATCATTTTATGTGGACATTGAAACACAAGTCATGTTAATGGGAAACTGTGGCATTGAAATACAACCCCAAATCAGAAAAAGTTGGGACAGTATGGAAAACACACACACACAAAAAAAAAAAAGTGATTTCTAAATTTACTTTGACTTTTATTTCATTGCAGACAATACAACAGCACATTATTTAATGTGTTCCTCATGATTTTTATTGTTTTTTCTTAAACAAAAACTTCCTATTTTGGTTCTTGCAACACATATCAAAAAAAAGTTGGAACAGTAAAGCAAATAAACAGTAAAGCACTTACCACTTTGTAATGTTGTCACTCCTTTTCACAACACTTAAACATTTAGGGACTAAAGACACCAAGTGAAAAAGTGTTTCAGATGTAATTTTGTCCCATTCTTGCTACAAACAAGTCTTAAGGTGGGCAACAGTACGGGGTCTTCATTGTCGCAGTTTGCGCTTCAAAATGCGCCACACATTCTCTATTGGAGACAGGTCAGGACTGCAGGCAGGCCAGTCAAGTACCTGTATCCTCTTCCTCCGCAGCCAGGACATTGTAATGTGTGCAGAATGTGGTTTTGCATTATCTTGTTGAAATATGCATGGACGTCCCTGGAAAAGATGTCTTCTTGAAGGCAGCATATTGTGCTCCAAAATCTCTATGTACTTTTCAGCATTAATGGTGCCATCACAGAAGTGCAAGTTACCATTACCAAGAGCACTGACACAACCCCATACCATGACAGACCCTGGCTTTTGGACTTGTTGCTGGTAACAGTTTGGATGATCCTTTTCTTCTTTGGTCCAGAGCACACAGTGTCCATTTCTCCCAAAAAAAACTGAAATACTGATTCATCTGACCACAGTACACGTTTCCACTGTGTGATGGTCCATCCCAGATGCCTCCGAGCCCAGAGAAGTCGACGGCGCTTCTGGACACTGTTAACGTAGGGCTTCCTTTTGGCACAGTACAGTTTTAACTGGCATTTGTGGATGTAACTACGTATTGTGGTACTTGGCAAAGGTTTGCCAAAGTAGTCCTGAGCCCATGTGGTGATATTGCTTATAGATGAATGACGATTCTTGATGCAGTGCCACCTGAGGGATCGGAGAGCACGGTTGTTCAGCTTAGGCTTGCGCCCTTGTCCTTTACGCACTGAAATTCCTCCACATTCCTTGAATCTTTTAATTGTTATGCACTGTTGAAGGTGAAATAAGCAAATGTCTTCCTATCTTTCTTTGAGGAACATTGTTTTTAAACATTTCAATAATTTTCTCACGTATTTGTTAGAAAACTGGCAATCCTCTGCCCATCTTTGCTCCTAAAGGACTAGACCTTTCTTGGATGCTGCTTTTGTACCAAATCATAATTACAATCACCTGTTGACATCACCTGCTTCAAATAACATCATTATTTAACCAATTTACCTGATTACTAGCCCTAAATTGCTCCTGTTCAACTTTTTTTTTTAAATGTGTTGCAAGAACCAAAATAGGAATTTTGTTTTTTTTGAAGAAAAAACAATAAAAATCATGAGGAACACATTAAATAATGTGCTGTTGTATTGTCTGCAATGAAATACAAGTCAAAGTAAATTTAGAAATCACTACTTTCTTTTTGTATGAATGCATATATTTCTGAATATACATCAGAACTCAGATGATCAGGTCACAGTCAGTGTAACAGCATTGTAAACTTATTACCTGTATTAAGCTCTGCAGACTGATGTGAGAACAGTACAGTGATGAAAGCCCATCAGCATTTCAGGCTCTTTGTGCTGCTTTGACAGAAATAAAGTGCTTATTTTATCACTCAAGAGTAAAAACGGCTGATCAACTCACAAACGCACAAGACAAAGCTGTAGATCTGAGCTACTACAATTAATTATCCATGAATGTAAAAGTGATTGCTGTCTCATGACCCTGACAACACCACAGTTATTAAACACAACACCAGAACACACTGCTTCTGTAACAAGATCAACAACTTTACATGGATCTAAGCAGGCATGAGCCGGTACAAGCCCACTGCCAGATTAAACGTGTGTCTCAGAGAGAGCAGGGCACTGGGTGTGTGTCAGAGACCGAGCAGTCCCGCAGGGAAGGATGTGGCAGAAGGACACGGACACACACTCGACAGATATGCCTGCCTCTCTCTGCAGCTCTCTTCCATGGGTCAGGTCAGTTCCACTAGCCTGCTGAGACTCTGAAAGGATCTCCTAGGCAACTGACAAGCACACAGCAGCTACAAATAGAATAGCACACACACACATTTACTTATCTATCTAAATAGGGACATTGCATAGACTTCAAATCAAAAAAACTCTCCACAGGAAACATCACCATACTCACACACTGTTTCCTTACACCCACACACTCAAATACACACACCCACACACGTGTGCACACGCGCACACACACACACACAGATTGTGATGTTTTTTTAGCGCTTTTTAATCAGTCCTTAGACCCTGTAAAGCTAAATTTGAACACAGTTTAAGTAATAAAACTACTTTTTTTCTGGGTTAAAGTGAAACAACAGCTCAAACTTTTGTCAGGAAAAGTTTGAGCTGTTGTTTTTGGCTGCTACTTCTGTTTGGAATTAAAAATAAACTGTAGGTTACACATCCAAGACTCAAGGCTGAGCCTAAACAATCCACTTCACTCTCATAGCAGCATGAGAAACAGAACAGTTATTCAGATTGTTTCATAAATTATAACCCAAGAAACATGTGACTGTTCAGCATGAGCTCACAAATGCAACAGTTATAATCAATAAAGACATCCACACTGTACTATAAAACACATCTTTACACTCACTCATCTGGACTGCGTGTTGCTGTTGATGGGTTATAAACTAATTGATTTGCTGATTTGATCAGCTGATTTGCCACTGAATTCATGAGAGTGTCTGTGATTGATTACAAAGTTTAATCGCTGTAAAAAACGTCCTGCTGTAATAAGAAAACTTGCAGTAAAAAGCAGTGACAGTAGACCAAACAGGATCTGTGTAATTAACACTTCTCATCATTAGCTAATCACAGCATCATATATTTAACAGTTGTGCAGTAGTGTGTGTGTGTGTGTTTTGTGAGAGAGTGTGTGCATGTGTGTGTGTGCGGTGGATGAGTCAGGGCAAAGGCACTGTCAGGGGAGGAAATAGCTGCTCTGACAGATAATGAAATGGCCTCATTCAGACTCTTTCATTATCTCAGATCTGGAAACGGGGTGTTGAGAAAACACCATTAACACACTGTAGACATCTCAAAACTAACCCTTAAATGCATGCATGATCTAAAATAAAATAAAAGCACTATACAGTTTAAATGTCTCTGTACATTTCTATTGTGTGACAATACACAGTAACAGTTTGTTGTGAAATGCCCACATTTACACTGGTCTCAGATAATGATCTGCTTGCACTCACGTCTGTAGCTCTGTCTAAATTATAACTTGAAAGAACTGGTGAAAAGCCAGGTCGGTTCATAAGCCAGCCAGATTTGTGAATATGAGACCAGCAAAGAACAGGTTAAAAAAGTAAAAAAAATAAGTTTATAAAAATAAAGGAATTACTTAACGTAATTTTAACTTTTTCATCAAAGGGTTTTATAATAATAACAATAATAAAGATATAAAGCTATTGCATGGAATAGTCATTGTGGACGATTGTGTTTTTATGGTGGAAAGTCGTGTTTGTGTCACCACATGTGGGTCAGTTAATAATGTCAAAATTTTGGTGAACTATGACATAACATAATAAATCATACTCTATAAAATAGCAATTGGTTATGTCCACTTGGCCCATGATAACTGGGTAGGCTTTAGCACTCTCATATAGAAATAAGCAGTACAGACGATTAATGGATGGACATCTGTACAATATATATCTTTATATAATATCAGCTATGCAGGGTCCAGATTTGTGGTGAGAATTTAACACAAGAATCTCTGTGACTCAGCAGTAGTTTGAAATGGTTTCTTATCTTCATCATTACATCACCTTCGGTTCTGTGTATCATTATTTAGACTGATTCTGTTCATATGTGAACCCACTCAGCTAAGCACCAGAATCACACATTTAAACACAAATAATGTCATTACATCTCGTCAGCACTGAGACACTACAACACTATTACAATCCACAGATCCGTCTAGACTGTAACATTCAAGCTATACAATTTATCAGTATGCGTTCCCTGAGAATCAAACCCACAGCCTTTGTGCTGCTGACACAATTTGTGCTACCAGTTGAGCTACTGGACACATCATTAATAATAATTACAGTGAAAATGTTCTAGTTTTGTTGGTCACTTGCAGTGGAGACAGTGTGAGGCAGTGTGTGAAAACTGAACAGTTTCTCGTGTCTGATTCTGTGACATAAAGCACAATGAACTGATGCTTTACAGAGCTGTGCCAGTCTCTGTTAGCATCTCCCTGACATCTGCAGCAGCATGTAACTTGCTGTATTTGGTGGTGTTTGCTAAGGCAAGATAATATAGCGAATATTGCTATTACTCTTTTTTAAACAAACGCAATCTGACCCATATCCATATCCATAAGATCTAAACTATGACATGAAAAATAACTCAAATCCAGGGGCCTGTTCAGCAGACGTGTGCTGTTACATGTTGTGATCAGACTAATACTGAAGAAAGGACCCAGTTTATATCCAGGGACCAGAGTTTTATACCTGGAGGTGGGCTCTTTTGACCTATTGAGGTCCACCTTAAATTTAGCAATTTGGCAACCACTTAAACACATTGACATTGGTTTTGTAGTTTTGTATGTGCAAGCAGTACACATTTATTTAAAGGTTTATAAAATAAATGCTAATGTTGTGATTTAAAGTATGTTGTATGTTGAATACTTTGCCTCTTTAGTCACAATTCACACCGTCATACAATCTTTCTTTTCACACGGCACATTTGAATGAAATAACAGAATAACTTCAAAAGAACTCTGTCCTTTGGCAATAGCTCTGCTGTTAAGAGCAGAAATTTGCTGTGAAATTTGGACCTGATTTAACTGGGTGATCAGGCCAGAGAAACACCGCAGATCCGTTCTGCTCCCATGATCCCTGGCCACATTCAGCATGAGTACTGCTGGCCTCCGCAAAACCCAATTTGGTTTAACAAAATGAATAATCTGGCTATAACCCATGCAATAAATAAATCAAATACATATGAATATACTGCAGCAGGTACTAGACTGTTTTTACTGTCAAACATAAAGTTTTTACTTTAACAGAAGATATTATCACTATAATTCTGCTGCAGTGTGACAAAATATATGAACACCCAGCCCAGAAGCTCAAAGTTGTTATAAGTCACGCATGTCAAATGTACAAAACAAACAAACTGAACAGATTTACGTCAAAAGATTCTGGAACTTAACAAAATCCAAAACCAGAGGAAAACAAAAACAGGTTGGAATACTGGGATCTCCCTGTACTGAAAGTGATAAACAGATGGCTTGGCTGGGCTGTGTCATGTCTGTCTGAGGTCTATAGGTCTCCTGTTACCTCTGCTATGAAATGGCATATTCAGAGGCCTGGGAAACTCCTTCATTTCCCATTGAGTAGTTCTCCAGACACTGGCCCTCACTGCTCTCTGAACTGAGCTGAACGTATCGGGTTCCATTGGACATCAGATAGCCTGGGAGAGGAAATGCCTGAAGCCAAGTTCTGCTGTGCATGACGCTCAATGCTTTAGCTAGGATTACAGGATCAAAATCTGGAAAGTCACCGTTTATTGGGGATTTTGTATAGTTAGGGTTAGGGTTAGGTCAACAAAAGTGACTATTGACCAACAAGACTATTGACTGGAAGGTACAGAGATGTAGAAATGAACGTGACCAGAAATGTTTTTTTTCGTAGAAACAGCAAATTTCACAAAACCTTTTTCACACTCTTTGTTGGATGCTGTACTTGTAATTTAATTCCGTAGGAATGCATGACACCAGTCAAATGACTGCATATAATTTTCTGTGTTGGAGGGAGATGTGGAAACTGTACTGATAGATTCTCTGGACTGATGTCCGATGGCTGATGATTCACTGGTGTTGTACACCACTGATCAGTATGAAGACATCATTTGTCTACATCAGATGGGATTAAAATGATAATGTATTGTCAGAAGGAATCAACAACATGCAGTGGCCTGTCTGATGAAAAACTGAAATGAAGAGGTTGGGATGGAATACACGCATAAAACACCATTAACTTTGAGATCAACACAAAGTAACAAGAATGCAGCTATAAGCAGTTTTTTGGGGTCTAGCAGCGCAGTGGCATATTTAAAGTGAGTGTAAGCCAAAGAATCCAGGGACAGCGAAACTAGAATTTTAGTATTTCCAGAAAATCAATAATACATCATCTTTTGTATGCAGTGCTTAGAATTAAAGGTTAAAGGGTCTACGTCTAAATATAAAAGACAGTCTTTAGCTGTCATCACTGATTGAATGTTATTGATATCACACTTTGTGCAACACTCTGGGTACTTCTGAAAAACGTCACAGTAGGTCACATGACCTATGTTATCTAAAACCCAATCACCACAATGTCTGAAAAGCTTTTGTGTACCTGACCTGAATTTTGGGACCTTTCTTGATTCAGCCCTTAACAGTGATTGTTAAGAGGTCTAACAGATTTATGATATGATTTCTGGGCTTTAAAAGGGATTAAAATTACCACCTGATCCTGATGCCTGTCAAAAAACAGCAGGTACAACATTTGAGTTGACTCACTGTGAGAACAGCAGAGCAATGAAACTGTTGACTAGTGGACTGTAAATCAATTACCACCTGAACAGACATAAACCTGAGCAACTGTACTGTCTGTTCCTATGAACATTATTAATACAATAACTTCTTGTCCTCAAACCCCCCATTAAATCTTTCTGTTTTAAAGAATGCACAGCTGGATCAAACATCAGAGCTCATTAAGAACATCACTCTTATAACCAGCAGCCAGCAGAAGAGACAAGAAACAGTATGAGATGTTGAGATACTAGTGAAGACAGAGGTTCAGCACACAGAGGACCAGATATGGTACGGAATCTATTTTCTGAGCTGTGAGAAGATGATTCATCTTCTGTAGGATGTGAAACACTCCAGAGCTTCATCACAAGTTATTGAACCACATTTTCTGTACGCTTCCTTTTTTGCTCTGTAAGATGACTGGATAAGGTGGGGATCTGTTATGTTGATGGGAGCTGCATCTGTGTCTGTGTTTGGTGATGACGTCAGTACATTTGTTTTGGGAGCAGTAGCAGCACTGTGCTGTCTTTTCTCTTTGATCCAGCATCAGGTCAAGTTTGAAGGATGTGCACATGCTACCCTGAATTAATCTGCTCTACAACCCTCAGAAAGCGTCAGGTGCAGAGGTGGATTTGAGCAGCTATAAAATTCTTCCAGAAAACAGGCCACAGTGTTATAAAAAGATGTTGAGTTTACCTGTCTGAGACGGGCTGTGAATCCTCTTTGACTGTGAAGTATGTGTGGTATCTGTGGCAGGTCAACACTCCCTGTGTTTCATCAGTGCTGGACTGCTGAGACCTCCTGAATAATTCTCCAGTTAGAACTGCAGATTAACGTTCAACAACACTGGAAATGTCAACTTCACAGGGGCTTACAGTGAGGTTCACAGAGGAATCATCTCCCCTCAGCTTCTCTCATGGAGGGGTTCAGGGTGATCAGTTTGTTGCCAGTGTAAGTGCACATGTAACTGAGCTGAGGTGAGAGATTGACCATATTCCAGCACAGCTTTACACAACGCTGCAGTGGACCGTTATTTGGTCTGTTGTATCACCACTCATCAAGGTATCAACTATTACATTTCTTCTGTACATAGAAATCTTGATCTTTCATTGTTATTACAGCTCAGTTCTCAAAGCTAGTCTTGCCGTCTACTATCTACAGAATCCTCATGAAACAGAATTTCTTGTGTGTGACTGACCTGCAACGCAGCACAACAGCATCAGCTTCATGTATCATACAGCATGTAATGTTCCTTACGTGAAGCACACAGAAGCATGCTGCTAAGCTAGTGCTATGATACTGAGATTACACATTACAAACAGTAAAATAACTGATAAAATAGATATTTTCATCAATGCTTTATTAAATTAATTAAATCTATATTTGACTGCCATATTAGGTTTAGCGCTGACATCCTCGCATAGGATTTTGGGATTGTCTTCTCCACAAAGAATGCTGCCCTGGATTCTGGAAATGGCAGTTTCCAATCTTCATCAGGCCTCTGGTTGCCATGGCAACACCCATTACACACACCTGATTTTGGTTCCCTGGGCCCAGACAGCTCTCTCTCTCCAGCTAAGATGCTTATTCACAGCCACTGACCCCAGAACTCACCCCACAGTAACAAAGAAATGACACAAGTCTCAATCTCACCATCACAAAGAAAGCACCTCTTGTTTTGAGTGTGCACGAACATCCCGTATAACACACACTTTAGTGTTTAGAAGAATGGACTCCCTCTCGTTGTGATGTTATGATGTGGATCAGTACCACACAGCTATTTTCTCCCCACCAACATGTAAGAAGGGGCGGCCAGCAATGTTGACTATCTGAAATTAAATTTCTATCCTTCATTTGAATTACATGCTTACAAAAAAAATAATATACTGACAGAAATATGACACTGTTAAATCATCATGTTCAGATTACGCAATTATTCTGCATTATTATTAATGGTGTTAATAGTGAGGGCTTTGGAAGCTCTAACTCTACATATTACACATCCCGTTTGTACTACAGAGACGAATGATTTCACAAATCACATGGCTTGGTGAGAATTGTGCTCTGATACTTTATAAAGTGATTTATGATTTTAACTTAGCAAATGCTAAAATGGGAAAAACAAATATTAAACAGATGAACTTAAGCCATGTGTAGAGAGCAAAGACCTCAAACTTGGTTAATCGGATTAAGAGGGTTTATAGGGTTTTTATGCTAACTTATGCTACATGGTTAACTTGTAGAGTTAAGAGCAGGTTTAATAAAGTAAGAGATTGAAAAGGAATTTCAACTCAACAAATATGATGTAACAATGCCAGAAAGGTCCTTCACTCTTCAAACAGTGTTTCAGTTTAAGAGTATTTAAAATATGCCGTGGAATGTAAAACCGTAAGATTTTAGCAACAGCAGTTGTTTCTTCTTGTGTGTAAATGTGTTTAAATTCTGTATGTTCTTTATAATTATTCCTTGATTTTCAGTAGTGAAGTAAACCCCACAGACCCTCTGGCAAAATGTAAATAATCAAAATACTTATCCGTCCTAGTTTGCAAAAAAAAAACTACATTAAACAAGGTTAGACAAAAATGTCTTTTTCATTTGGTAATCCTGAGTTGCTGCTACAGATACCCAGTGTGCATAGCAACAGGTTAGGGAAGAAGGACCAAGAAAAACTGCACTGTCAGAGACACTAGCAAACACACACACACACTTAAAATTCACTTACATTTCTGATTAAGGAAAGAATGAAATCACATCTCAACCAGACACACAACCAAAGGGATTTCACCAAATTCTCCACATGATCTGACACAAACACTTATAAAGGCAGCAGAGTTTAGCTGTATCTAATACCACCCAGCGCTGACTCAGATACAGTCCTGCCAATGAATTAGAACGGCTGCAATTAAACAGATTATAATGTGTGTGTGCAGAGAATAGATGGAGTGGGTGGAGAAAAAGGGAGAGAGAGACACACACAAAAAAGAGAGGCAGAGAGAACGCCTCTGTCCAAAGCATCAATACAGAAGAAAAGAACAGAAATAAATGTGCTTTACACACATCAGATATTGCATAGATCTGTTATGTCTGTAGAAATAAAACTGCATGCTGCGAAAATGTTATGTCATATTTTGTAATGTTTAATACCCAATTGTATTCAAGTCGAAACGATTATTACATTATTCTTTATTATCTTAAAGAAAAGCTACATTACATTAGCTTACACTAACAAATGTTGTCTTTAAGAGTCAAATCAGGGTAGAATGAGTTGATCAAGGTAATAATTGTGTAAATTTGTTTTCTCAGGATAATATAATGTTATGTGGGGCAGATATGGATAATAGATGAGGGTTTTGGTCAACATCAATATTAAAAAAGCACCTGTACTTGAGTCACAACTTATACACGCTTTCCTCCAAAAGGAATTGCCTTCAAAACAAATACCTTTCAAAATATGGTTCCACAGTATGGCTTCAGTTCGGAGCTTTACAAACACAAACAACCTCAAGTAACACTTTAAGATCACACATAAAAGCAGAAAAGTGTGATTTAAACAAGCCTCTGGTTTCACTGAGCAGATCTCTTACAGCAGCTTTCTTGTTACCTTTTTGCTTTTCTTCCTAAGCTTAGCTTGTTTGTTGCTCCCTTTATCCTTGATGTCTTCACTCATCTTGTATTAAAGATCCTTCAGTGATTGAATCCAACATTTGGAGAGATTCCCCTGAGAGCGTCAGAAGTAATAAGAAGTTAATAAGAGGCGAGCTGCTGTAATACCGGCTGCTTTCTCTCTCTCTTTCTCTCCCTCTTGTCTCAGCATCACTTCTTGGGTGGCTGTATCTGCTGCCAGCTCCTACACACGCCACAGGTTAGGAATGGGCTGCCCATCTCTTCCTGACCAACACAATTGGGTCTACTGATTCACTGAAGCTGCTCTCCGAGATCACACATGGTGCTGATACACGGGTGCGAAGACACGTGCTCCACAGCTGCCAAACATTGTGAGAGGGAGAGAAAGAGAGTGGAAGAGAGAGAAAGAGTGCCAGAGAGATAGAGCAGAATAGGGAGAGAGAGAGAGAGAGAGAGAGATGGGGAATAGAATGATTAAGAGAGGGGAGGAGTGAGAGATTTTGAGAGTGTGACGTGGTGGAAAATGAGTGAAAACAAAGCAATTGTCATGCGGAAACCTCCGTTTACAAATTAGACTGCGGGAACTGAACACAGTGTGTAAGAAATGGTTATTTAATGGCTGAATAAGGGAACACACCCACCCGTCTCCTCTGATCATGGCCATTAGCAGAAAGCTTCAGATCCTGGGTTTTCCAGGCAATCTCAGCTGGGGTTGGAACAATAGATCACAAGAGTGCCTGAGGAAGAAATTTACAAATCATCCCCCCAAAAGACCCTGAAGTAATTCCACTGGCTGAAAGATTCTTCTAGATGTTTGTAATGTAACAAAATCACAAACATAAGTGCCTGATGTCTGACTGATAACAGATCTGAGTCTTCCAGCTTTTGTTGAAGGAGTCTTCCTTCAACAAAAGCTTATATCACTTTGAACAACCTGTGAGAGCACTGTCAAGTGTCCTGAAAACTGCACTAAGCTGAAGTACATGAACTGTCTTCACAGAACAACAGACAACAGCCCATTAGAACCAGCAGGTTAGATGCCCAGCATCGTGTGACCCCATTGTTCCAGTTTAAACAGCATGTGAAGAGAGATCAAGAGAAACTATATGATCTGCAGATAACACTCAACTGGAAGAATCTGTACAAACATCATTTACACACGACTTTCTTTCTTCAATAGAAAAATTTAAATAAAGTCATTTTAAGAAACTTCATTCTGGTTTTGTATCCACTATTTTTTAAACTAAAATAAATCATCACATTATATAAAATGACTGTTGCGTGAATTCGGTGAAGCTGCCCATATAATCATCAACAACATTGTATACTTCTCATCAATTTACTATTCAAGAGCGCAACAAATGTGATGTGAAGCAATAAAGCAGATTCATTCTCACTGAGTGAGTGTGTAACTCACATTTCTGTGAACATCAGTCCTGACCTGTGAGTGTGACTGCTCCCAAACATCACCAGCACTGCTAATTAAATATTGGACTGTAGCTTTATTTGTTTGAAATTAAAGCAGCTTGAAGCTAAGCCTCTAATCTGACCTCTACTGGCCAGTAAGTGATATGACAAACACAACTGCCCTGCCCTCTTACAGATATCACTGATGCAGAATGTTATGGTCACAGAAACTTGTCATCTCTGATGTCATTACAGAATATTGTAGTTGTTTTGTTCACCTATAAGGTTTGGTTCACATGCTATGATGAATGAAAATCTAAATGCAGTTTAAGTAAACTTACAAAAATGTATTATAAAATATATTCACGTTTACATCCGAAGAGTCAGTCACATGATGTTAGCATGATTTAGCATGATGGTAGTATTATTTTGCATGTTTTAGCATAAAATGGCATAATGCTAGCATGCCTTAGAATGATACTAGTGTGACTTATCATGAAAACAATCTGCGGTCCGGTGAGTGAGTTTCTGATGATCTGTTGGTTGATGGATTGACCTGACATTTAGATTATGCTGGCTAATCACAGCAGGCAGTAACTCACAGCACACGTTTTGTGTGGGAATTTGTACACATAGATGACATCACCTCCCATCACCATAGATACAGCAATCAATTACACAACACCTCTTTGCTACCTGCAGATACAAAAAGGGCCACAAATAGCACAAACACTATGGGGTGAAATCACTAAACATCAGCACCACTTTAGCTCGAAATTGACCAGCTTCTGCCATATTTGTGCTGATATTGCCAGCTGATATCTGACCTTGTTAAAAAAAAATCATAATTAATGTAAATCAGTAAAAATAAATCATAATTACTGTATTTGTCTTGTTTTTCATGTCAAATATCTTCTGGTAATATTCTTGTAATGTAAGATGCTAAATATAATCCTTGCAAACAGCTTTAAATTTATGGCTGCATCCTGATTTTTATCATTTCCATAGTGAACCAGGTGCTAAAACAACAAAGATTGCCTCTGCAAATAAACAACGGTTTAGCACAAACATTTATTTCCCCCTAATAAGTGACATAAATCATAAAAATCACATCTAAGATCATGGAACGTTCAGTCCAACACAAATTAAACAATCTTGCCCTTAGTGATGTACAAAAAACTGTCTCCAACTTTGCAACTATTCACACTGATTTTCCTCTTTATTAGACTTCAGAAGCCATCATGTCACAAACACACAAACTGTTAGATGTACTCTCGTCCCAAACCTTCTGTGCAAGCCAGATTGTTCTGGTCTTTAGGAATGCAGAGTAGAGTCAGTCACTGACACCTGAAGCACTGAGTGAGCAGAATAGCTTTTAGCAGTGCGTGTGTGTGATGGTATTTCAGACACCAAAGCTAGTCAAACATGCAGGTTGAGTTATACATCCAAACCTTTTAAACACATACCAAACAGAAAGATCAGAGCATCAGCTGTCATGTTTATATCAGTAAGCAGGAACATGAAACATGTTATCATCTTAACACAATACATCACGTGTGAGGACAGACTTGATAGTGTTTGCACATGCACTGCACTTGAACAGCGCAGACACATTTAAAATTCAGTGAGACATAAAATCTCTCAAAGCATCCGAAATGTGACCCATCTCAACCTGTGCGAGAGCCTTTGAAACACCCTCAGGACTGTGGTGGAGACCAGCGGCAGGTAGAAAGCGTTACTCACACCTGTGAGTGTCTGTCTTCTGCTGCCTTCCATACAGCAGTTTATAACAGGACATGAGACGTAGAAAGAGAAGACAGATTAGAGCAGGATGGAGCACTTTAAGGGCCAAAAACATTCCACATACTCTAACAGCCAAGAGTTAAAGCCTCCTACACTGAGTTTCTGAGGTATTCTTTATGTCGTAAGATCACCAAATTAAAAATAGATATGTTTCAAAAGACTCAAGAATAATTTCTTGTGTCTTTTAATTTCCTTAATTTATTTTATTAAAAATGTGCCATTGTTGACACTCAATAGCATCAAACTGCTATTTGTTACAGCATCAATGTATTGCAGCGCTCATCTGGAGAAGAGATTTCTCAACCATGAGGGGATTAAATTAATGGTTGTGTTACGGTATCCCAGAGTGATCCTGTAAAACAGGAAGATAAATGTAAAAAATGTACTTCAACAAAACTCATGCGCACCTGTGTGCGGAAGGGGAGGGGCGTATACTAACTAAGACACAGGTGAGAGTAATAACCAAGGAAACGAAGGAGGGGCCAATAAAGACTAATGACATGATTAACTCAAATAGGAACTAATAATGGCTTGCACATGAAACTCAAAGAGAACACAAAAGACAAATAACAGAACCTGACTGTGACAATAGGAAGATACTGTGATATACTGTTATCAGCCCTAATAAACATCAATATAAAAACCACTCTTAACAAGCTGCTTTACTGCCATATTGTGATGTACTGTGTTTCCAAGTGATAAATTATATTCAGTGAGAAAAGTGCAGTAGGGACGTCACAATATCTACTAGGAATTGACTGGTTCATGAAAGGTGGGCGTCACATGAAAGTGACTGAGGGCAGGGGCTGAGAAATAAGAGGGACTCAAGGCGTCAACTGAAAAGTTGTTTTAAATGCAGCAGTTCTGCTTGAAAACATTGAAGGCATCTTTAGCTTTGTATCAGGGCGAAAGAACTTTAAATGTTGTCCTTTAGTTGGCCCAAGGGAATATGACATCAGCAGCACCCCGTTACTAAAAGAGAAAACAAATGAATCTAATATTTCAGCATTATATTAAAGGTTAGCCTGCACAACAATATAAATGATGTGTAATCAGCTCCAAGCATATCGCTAATGCTAACAGATGATATGAGCTCACATATCACCACAGTTGCCTTTACAACATTAAAATGATCTTGCTTGATGGCCTGGGGCAAACTATAGAAGATCTTCATGGTAACCAACACATTAGCCCCATTCACACAAAACTGAGAAAACAAAGATTGTTTGTGTAGGGGGCCACAAATCAACCTTTAAAAGCCATTCAGAGTTAGTGTCCTATACACAGATAGTAGTGCAATAAATCACGTTTATATAGGAAAAACAAAGACATGATTATTTAATGTTAATAACATTTAATTTGTGCACATTTCACAGGTGCTTTAATCAACAGTGACACAAGCAGTGAGTTCCAGGAATCTGCTTTCCTGAGACCCATGATTGTGTTTGAGTCCCAGGGACTGGACATTCTGTAATGATACAATGAACACTCTGCTATAGATAAAAGTGCTTGCCAGATGAATGCAGTGTGAAAACAACAGATGAACCACCTCCAGCTCTACTGATGTACTGTGTTACCCTCCTCTCTATCTCACTATTCATACAACTATCTGTTGTTGAGTGAAGTGATTCTGACACTCCAAACCTTCTATAATTTCTGTCCATGCTGAATGCGAAGATCCAGACCAGGTCATTTACTGAAGGATGCTGCAAACATAAACAAAAGTCTTCAGGCAAAGACCAGCTTGTCACAAAACATGGGATTACATTGTAACCTTGGTTCTCTATAGTATCTATGGGATCTATAGGAGCTGTAAGACAAGAAGCGAAGAGAAGGTGCATGACCTAAATTAGGTGTACACTAGTATTTATTTGTTTGGGCGTAGTTTATAATCCAGAGGTAGCATATGAACTATACACGCATTCAATATATAAACAAACCATGTGTTGCATCTTCCCATACAGTCATGTGATGACTGCTAGCTGCTACATTTACTCAGTAGTAACTGTCTAGAGGTAGATGAACCAGTCCACGATGGTGCTGCACAAATCTTGGCTTAAAACAGACAAACAATTTATCTGTTCTTCTGATTTGAATTGTGCGCCTAATGTAGGTTTTCAAAGCTTTCACAACACATGGCAAGACTGAAACCCTTTCACTCTGATCTTTGAATAATGCTGAACTTTGTGGTCTAAGCACCTTTAAGAAACTGGCTTATCAACCTGCCATCTTCTCTAGAGAGAAAAAGAGCATACCTGCGAGCATGACTGAGAGCATACCTGAGCAGCTTCTGCCATAAGACCTGAAGCATGTTCTCCACTGAACTTCTGACCAAACTGATAAAGGGTGAGACAGACCATAAGAGACTGATGGAGCTCCATTGAAACCTCCATTCTCAGAGAGTCCAAGGTAATCCCAAGAAAGTTAAAAGCTGTTTGAGATGGACTGAGCCTAGGGTTTATTTTTACTCTCAACTGCTTCATTCAGATGAAGCCATAAGGACTGAATACCACTGATAAGTAAGAGGAACAGTAACAGGCACAGAACGCGGTCTGTGCCTCATCCTATCTCAGTTCCTCTGTGGCTTCTTTCTCCACAAGGGTATTGATTTTCTCTTACAAGTCTTCCTCTTCTAAATGACTGGAAGTTGAGGACATAGTTAGAGCTCTTGTAAGAGGCGTTGCCTGGCGTTAAACTTGAGACACATTGCAGGGAATCTATATTTTTCTGCTACACTCTGTGCTGTCACTGTCACACACACACAGAGATATACTTTACTGCACCCTAGAATACTAGATGCAGTACAGAAACACTGCCTGAGGCCGTGTTAAGGCCTTGCATTTCAACAGACCTTGGTCCAGGTTTTGTTGCATTAGGATTTGACAGCGTCTGTGGGATATTTCGATTACTTATCATGTTTTTTAAGAACTCTGAAATGCATTAGTGTAAAGATAAAAACTGTCAGAATTACCATGCAGAAAAATAATTCTCATGCATCCTTAATGGGATAGTTCACCCAAAAATGAAAATGCACCATTTACTCTATAACCAGAGAGTGTTCAGATAAAAAATATTCTTTTCTGATACTTCTTTGAAGATATTCTGTTATATTGTACCAAGACATTTATGTATTTTTAGCAGGTACAGTGTAAAAAGCAGAATAATATACCTGTAAGTTGATACCCTGACAACACAAACAACCTATCACTGAACATTAATCACCATTAAATGTGATTGATATGAAGATATGAAATGAGTGTTACATGGTATTTAAAGAACTGTGTATGTCATTTGAAGAATATTTCCCAGAACATGTTTCTAAGTGAACAAAAAAGCTCATAACTTAGGCCAACAAACTTTATGAACACCACCATACGGACGAAGTTACCTGTGATATAACAGACACAACAGATTACTTGAGTCCAAAGATTATGTGTATAAGCATGTGTACATTTGCACGTGGCATACAGTAAATCTTTAGATGAAAATCACCCATCTCCATTCACCACATGCAGCTTCTCTGGGAAGTGAACAAAAATAATCTTTAGAATTTGTTTAACTTTTGTAATATGTAAACAAATTTGATTAGATAAGCTTTTTATGAATGCTTTATCATTCTGACTGTATCTGCAACTCTATATGACAATTTAGTTCTGAATATAGGTACATACAGTTATAAACAATTACATACAGTACAGAAATGATTGTGAAATAGCTTAAGAATTATATAGCAAATATGTACAAAAGATCTAAATTAAAAACAGAACTCAGTGTTGTTAATTGCTTTGGAAAAACAATACTTATGGAGAACAATACTTGAAATATATATATTTGTAAATAATATTGTATGCATTTTGTAATAGGCAGAAAAGATAAGTATTGTTCAGCCCAAAAATAACAAACTTGCTACTAAGTTTAAGCCCAGACGGGTTAGCCAGATATCATTAGAAGTGTAAACGACCTTTTGTCATGGCTTTCACTCTCTCATGACCAACTGCATGATGCAAAGGTCTGTGATCTGCGCAGCCGGAGTCATCCGTACCTCAGAAAGGACAGAACATACAGTGTCAACTCTCTCCGCACCCTACTGCTGGAGGTCTCCACTGAAGGAAGCCCTCGTTCACCATCTCTGTATCAATGCCGGCTGTTAGTCAAACACGCCAATGAGCAGCGCATCACGGGCCAGCATGTTACATGCATCATGCAACAGGAACTCTAGCACACATTTTGTTGTTATTGCGGTGGCAATGAAATGTGGACAGGTGCCAATTGTTCTCATACAAAGAAATGTCTGCAACTTTGCCATAATAAGGCCAGAAGCCCTTCAGAGAAGAACTGGGCTCGTGGGAAGCAGGCAATTGTCAGGAACAGAAAAAGACTCTCCAAGAAACATACACGCTCTTTTCCTTTTGAGTTTACACAGATGAGACAATCTCCATACACGGGCTGGAAACACTGCCAAACGCGTTGCTCAGGAACACTGGAAACAAACCTGAGACTAGCTGCAGGAGCAGGACTTCTCTGCACATCCAGCCCCTGGAATAACCAGCTATATAATCCACATTTTCTTATGTTCCACCTAATAGTTTACAGAAATAAACCATTAACTTTCAACTACCACTAGAAACTGCTTACCACGTACCAGATACTTCTAAACATACACAATCAACACATTAAGGTAACTTCTACAGAAAACATTCAGTAATTAAATATTTCAACAGGGGAATCTTAGATTTCGATACTTTAAATAAAAACTTTGTCTCCAGTTATGTCGTTTTTCTTCAGATTTCCATTGTTCTTTTATATCCATTTACAATACAAATCTTTACATCAAGAATACACCTTATGATAACTTTTTTTCAATAGCCTTAAGATACATTTTACAGCAGCACTTATCTGTTAAGCATGCTGTAATGTATTATATGTTATGTAATGTATTATATCGGAATGCTTTGTATTTGATTTAAGGAGCTTTCAGAGGTGTTTTCATTATTAAGACTGAATAGTGAAAGTGATGACTCGAGGTATTTCCGTGTTGTGTTGAATTATTCAAATATTCTTCACTGTCCCCTGATGTCCGGAGAGTGGCCATAACATTACAACACCATTACTATACCAGATACAGTCAAATCCGAAAATACATTCATACCCCAATCTGTCAAACGAAGGTATACAAAGACACATTTCATATTCATCTGCTCAACCAAACGACCTGTTCATAAACTCTTTAATGAACAAAAGATTAAACAACAAAATCAGCATTGATCAACAACAGCAACCTTGCCGTGGTTTTACAGCTCCAGACTGACATGTGCATGAATATTGCTGTGAAGTGACGGTAGGATGACTGAATGAATCAGGTGTGTTACCTGTGAGTCGCTTTCACCTGTATTGACGGTGGCCATGTTGAGCTTCATCCCAGATCAGCTGTACACACTCTAATATCTGCCCCCCAGCCACCGGCGCTGTTCCTGAAACAATATACACACCAGTTATTATAACAATAACCTTCTTATTGCCGTTATGAGCAGTGTAGCTCTCCAGAAAACCTCTGCACTCATCGTGTGAAAGAGATCAAGAAGATGCTTCGTTTGCTTTCTAATCCCCAAAGAGCTGCACTGCAGGAGATTATTGAAGAGCTATACATATAAATACTTTTCACTGTTTAAGGCATTTTTAAGACAAGCTATATGTTTCCATAATGCTTACGGATTTTTTTCAAATTATCGGGCTATAATTTATTGTGATCTTAATGCATTATTTAGCTGAAACATTACAGAATTTCTTTTCTATAAAACATTTTAGGAATCACAGGATTTAAGTTAACATGGTTCTTCATAACGCTAGATGGCGCTATTTAAAATATTTTCATTTGGGTGTTTTAAAAGTTAGAAAGTAATTATAAAGTTTTAAGTGAGAGATCTATGTGTACAGATGCTTGTTTTATAGCAAGAGTTGTGTTGGTTTCAAACACATTCACGTTTAAAATTATTAAAATATTTGTTTGTGAATGTTGTTCTCCAAACCAGAAATAGCTTCATGTTTTTGTAATAGCTCTTGGGTAAACAAGGAATCAAAGCAAAAACACGATGGCAAAAAGTATTTCACATTTAAATGTGTCATATTGTTATTTAAAATGTGCAAATAGAAACAATAATAATAGACTGTTTGTTGGCAGCTTCTGTCTTATCCTATAGAGTGTGATATGTGGTGTTATCTTTACAACATAATGTAAATGTTCAACAGCTTTCTTCTTTTGTAGACTGTAAAGAATGAGCCTGAGAAATAATCACTAGCGTGTGACAACTAGCTTCTGTTTATATGATGTAATGAGTGCTGTCATGATAATACAACTTAAACATGAACAGCAGATAAGGTTTGCCATGTGCAATGTAAATATTTCTAATTATACTGAACTGATGTAATGCATTTAACAGTATATGTGACTTCAGATCAGAATGCTGAGATTCAAGTCATATCTTAACACAGATGAATGAATCAACAACCACCTCACATCACATCACAGGAATAACATTTCTGCTGTGTGATGCTGTGAACTTCAGTCTTATTTATCTAGATATGAAACCATGCAAGTTCAGAAGAAAACTGAACACCAGCAGATGTAATGTTAAAGGGACAGTTCCAAAACAGAAACAAATCTACCAGAAGCCTTAAACATTCCAGATCTAGAGGGTAAATAATTTTGTTTACAGCTTGTGTCCTGCTCAGCTTCATTCAGTTATTGTCTCCAGCAAACAAGGGGAAAGAGACCAACCCTCCAGCAGTTATAAATGTACCTTCATCACCACAAACATCTTGAGGGCTACAGACATGAGAAGGACATTGAAGAATCTCCTGATGGAGATCTGAGTCCTCCGTCCTTCACATGGATTCATGTGTAAAACATGGATGACTGTCAGAGTTAAGTGTCTGTTCCTCTTCTTCACTCATACTGGTTTCACACACAGTCTATAAAAACTAACCAGCAAGTCATTCAGATTTTTGCTCATGAAATAAATGCACAAGATATCATCAGAAATGAGTGACTGGTCACTTCATCATCTTGAATCTTGAGTGAATGATCATCTTATTTGGATTAAAATGATGTAGGTCACAGAGATGTCAGTCATTTAGTGTAAAGAAACTGATGTGTGTGCTTCATTATATAACCAGGAGGATTTGGCGGGACATTTGCAGCATAATGCTTTATTAAACACAATACAGTCAGAATTAGACATAAACCTTAAATGGCCACTTCTCCGGCGCATCACAGGAGGAATTAAGAGGTTTCTTCGCGTCTGGACAGTGATGTCTCCTGGTGTCTGTCTCCTGGTTTGGCTGGTCTGGGAACAGCATCCTGCAGGCTCATCTCATATGACAGACCTCGACTTCCTGAATGAAAGCGTACGCGCGCGCTATAAATAGCCGCGGCGCGCTGACGTCACAATGGAAGCGCGTCTGACTCGCGACCGCTGCTGAGTCTCAGTCTGGCGGTCAGGAGGACGCGCATGTCGCTCGTGGACGCGCTTCAGCATCAGTAGGAAACTTGTCGTCCAGGTGAAGATGATGATGATGGTGCAGCGACTGTGGCTTTATAAACACAGTCACTGAACACAGTCACTGAACACAGACGTGATTTCTGAACACAGCTGACAGACACGGTAGGTGTGCGGGTGTGTGTAGCGTCCTCATTATTCATCACACGCCTTACAGGGACGTTATTATTGCTTTGTGATCATGATGAAATGACGCCTGTGATTTTTGTTCGGTTGTGTAATGACGTGTGGAGTAATGAGGAGTACATGGAGTGCTGCATGCGTCTGTCTGATGTCTGTCTGATGTCTGTCTGATGAAGCTGACACAGCGCTGTTTGCATGTTGTGCAGAATAAAGTGCTGATGCTGAAGCAGACTGCAGTGTGCTGTGTTCAGATGAGACAGCACAGCATGTCTCAGTGTGTGATGCAGCGCTTGTTGTTGTGAGGGGTCATGTCTCCAGACTGCTGTTATGATGTTTGCTTTTACAAGTTCAGACCTGCACACACAACACTCTGCTTGATGTCAGCTTTGTGTTTTGATAAATCTCCTGACACACAGCGATTCCAGGTAAAACTCCATGATTTCATTCTGACCACAATACAGTAAGCTTAAACTTACAATGCACGACACTTTTTTTATTTCTGTATGTAAAGAGATTTCACTATTGCAGAAGAGACTGTAGAGGCATATGATCATGCATGTTTACAGCTAAGAGCATGTAGAGCTCAGAGTCCGACCGCAGGTGTATGAATGACTGAGACTGTCATTATGTAGAATGAATGTTTTACTCCAGTCTGATTCATAAGTTCACAGAGCGTGAGAACTTCTGTCAAATACAGTCTCATATAATATGCATGTAATATTTGAGACCCCATCAACTACTTTGCCCAGTGCAACTTTTAACTTTGAATTTAACAAAAATTAACAATTAAAAAAGATACAGGAATGATCTTCACCAGTAATGTAACAGTTGGACAATGAGTGAAGAGCAGTATTAAGCAGAGGTACAGTGTACTGTCATACAGTATACTTTGATTTTGTTAGAAACCTTCATACAAATGAAACGGTTTCTATTGTAAAGTTTTAAACATGTCTTTATAATTGTAATATGAGCCACATCAGAGGAGAGGATCATATGGGTTGAGTTTTGTCCAGCTCCGCAGAAACAAGATGCAGCTATAATATAGGGCAGCTATTTTAGGAATATGACCATAGAAATTGTTCTGTATTATATTGAGGTTTCACTGACCCAGAGCAAGGTCACTTCTCTCTGTAGCTTCTGATTTAATAGACCTGCAATGAAATACCTGCTTCAGTCAGTCAGTCAGTGTGTGTGAACTACAAAATCATATGCAGTACAGTCTGCATACTCTCCTGATGAGGCTTCTTTTGTGTAGGGTGCTCCAGTTTAGCATGGACTACGAAAGACCCAATGTAGAGACCATCAAGTGTGTTGTTGTTGGAGACAATGCTGTGGGGAAGACTCGTCTGATATGTGCCCGGGCATGCAACACCACCCTGACCCAATACCAGCTGCTGGCCACTCATGTACCGACCGTCTGGGCCATCGACCAGTACAGAGTCTGTCAAGAGGTAAATCTTTTCTCAGTTACGTTTCCATCTACATTATCTGGCATTACACCTGACCTTGAGCTCAAGATAATAAGAGCATGATTCCCAAATTTGCTTCAGTCAAGATTCATTTTGATTTTAGATGGTGAAGGAGAAACAGATTTCAGACCTCTGGTGCTCCCGTTTTTTTAAAAAAACAGAATAAATGCTTTGCCATCTCACAGGTTTTAGAACGTTCCAGAGATGTTGTGGATGACGTAAGCGTGTCCCTCCGTCTTTGGGACACCTTTGGAGATCATCACAAAGACAGACGCTTCGCCTACGGGAGGTACGAATAGAGACGGTTTGGTTTTTACATCCTATATAGTAGTGAGTCAGGTCTTAAAGAGAGAGTTCACCCAAAAATGAAGATTCTGTCAGCATTTACTCAGGCTTTACAAACCTGCATGACTGTCATTCTTCTGTTAACAAAAGAAGTTTGGCAGGTTCAGGTTCTGTTTTCAATCAAACACAATGAAAGGAAATGTTGACCAGAAGCTGTCCAGCTCTAAAAAGAACACACTGCAGGAGTTACAGACTACTTTTATGGTGCTTTAAGTCTTCTAAAGACAGAAATATGGTTTAATATTAATAAGTTAAATTCTTCCTCTCTGCTGTAGCTCTTAAATCTCATTTGCACAGGTTCTGGACGTCATTGGTTTTTGTGTCATGACCAACAAAAACGCATGCTATTAAGATTTAGAGTTATGAGAAGCAGGAAATAGAGACTTTTACTTGGTCTAGGACACACATTGTTTCAGAATATAGTATCATACTATAGTATCAAACATCATGGACTAATGATGTTTATTTTGGTTACATCCACATAAGCAGCATGAACATTCTGTTAAACACTAATAAAAAGAAAGTTTGGAACAATATGAGGTTGAGGAAATGACCGTATTTGTTTTATTTTTGGGGAATTGATCCCTTTTATTTTTGTAGCAGTCTATGTGACTAAAACACTATGATTTAAAACAATGTTGTTGAGTGTATACATGAAAGAATTTCACACACCTCTTAATGTTAATGTGTTACACTAATCACCAGACAAAATAGTTCTTCAGTACACGAGTGCTGCCGACCATCATTTGAGCTTTTTGCAATGGAATGCATGTGAACATGACAGCTGACATTGTGTGGCAAGCACTCGTTTAATAATCTTTTGTTGCTTTCATCACACAATCACTGCTTCTCATCCTTTCTTTTCTGGCATTTGTAGAACAGAATAAGTTTGTATAGGACATCTTGGTTAGGGTCATCATTAACATCAGTTATGTCTTGTTCACAGATGTGTTAACTGTTTGAGTGTGAATCTGATCGTGCTCTGCATGCAGCGTTCAACATCATGTTGAATTGCATTGCATTTCCTGACCATTTCTCTTTAACTGTTAATAAACCAAATATATATATACCGGTAACATTACTGCATAGTTATAATAGTTTTGTTTTTAGTTTTATTGTACTTTTTATTAATACTTTTTTATTTTTAATTTTCATGTTCATTTTACTTATTTTTTTAGCAATTTTGTTATGTGCTTCTGTAATTTTATTTTTTATTCATTTGTTTAATGTTGTTATATAAGTCTTTGTCAATTTGTTCAGCAGTTTTTAATGTAGCTTTTAATGTAATTGAGTGTAGAAGCAGATATTTTTGTGAGTTGGAGTGTTCAGCTTTAATGTTCTTTTGAAGTCAACCCTGTCAAAATCAATTTTTGATTTCCCACCTTTCTGATCAGGTCCCTATTATGTTTATGTTTTTTATATATTTATATATATATATATATATAAAAAATGAAATTAGAATGGGTTCAGAAAGGAGAACATTTAGTGATGTAGCACATTGATTGGCACTGCATTGACCATCCGAACCCTGCAGACTGTTCCAGTCTCACACAACTCACTTGCTGAACAAAGAGCATGTCTGTGGCCAGTCAACTTCAATAGAATAGCTTTTTTAATCTTTGCTGCTTTATTGTGTAAAATATAAAAAAGCCACTGGGACCTGGAGCATGAAGTTCAGACTCAGTGACCTCTGGATGTCTGCTGGTGTCTGTAATAGAGATCATTCTCTCTATAGTGAGGAATCTCAATGGCTGAGAACGCTGCGAGCTTTAGAAGTCCATGTTCTGTTGACTGGAGTGTCTTGGTATATTAGAGGAACTACAGCACAGGAACATGAATCCTCATGTCATCACTTTTCTATGAAAAAGGCAGTAAAACATCCATCTTGTTTTCAGAGGACAAGCTCAGAACAGGAGCTGACAGTACGAATAAAATATTAAATCATAAGCTTGACACCAGCTTTACATTATGTAACACTTGAGTTAAAAAAAAGATTTAAAAGAAGAATATTACCAAACTTGTAAAAGTAAACCAATATTGGGTTGTTAACTCAATGGTTGAATGGGTAGTTAGAAGGCTGTGACTTGAATTCTGAACTACTGCAGACAGCAGCTCACTATTCATCTTAATTCACATACAGATGTGTCATAGAGACCTTAACAAGAGGTTCTTTATCATTTGAACTTGTTTGTCTCATTACTGTGTATTTCATTCAGTGCTCTCACATGTAAATCATGTTAAAGGGTTCTGCCCACTGACGTCTCTACAGTCACACAGTAAGCGCTGACAGAGAAACAATGTGGCTTGGCAACACTTCATAAATCTTGGTGATTAGCTGACATTGTTGTCAGTTGAAAATACAATCTCTACCGAGAACACTGTAATGAGTCTGTGTGATTTTGCCTAAAGAAGAACCAGGACCCTGCAGCAGACTTGTCAGAGTACTGCTGCTAGTCTGTTTGGTTCTGTTGCTGTAAAGCTGTTCAGTACTGCTACTGTTCTGTAGCTTAAAACATCCTCTTTATCAGTAACAAAAGCATTTATGTAATTGTTCTCAGGAAAAACAAACACAAAATGGCTGTATTTGTGACGTCACTAGGTACATTCCTGACCCACCCCAGAGCAAGATAACAACACCTACTTTTATATCATTGCATCATGGGCTTCGGCCATTTCATTTAGTCACAGAGAAGGGAAACAGTCCTCGTCTAACAGAACAACATCACAGCAACATCCTGTTTGTCTGGGATTAATCCACTATGACATCACACTACAGAAGAGAATACTTTGGATGAGCGAGTGGATCTAAAGACCTTGTTGCACTAATACATCTGTAATAGCAGTAAGATGTTAGTTAAACGCTGTGCTGTTCCTGACTCTTCTGTTCAGTGGTTAAGACGTTAGCCAATCATACACGTTGATGATTTCACCCCGTTCTTAAATAGGAACACTCAAATCTGACTTTTTGAATTGCCTGAAGTGTAGGGCATTGATTCTGGCCTAAGATTGATCGGGCTTGTGTCTAGAGTGCAGCAGCCTGGTTTCAGTAACAGCTTTGCAGCTGTTGAGCCATCGCTGTATCATATCAAAGCCTTCAGATATCATCAGTCTGCGTGATATCAGACTTCATTTTCATTTTTAGAAGAGATGAGGTTTGTAATTGTGTTCTGAATTCAGACAGAATTTCCCATTTCCTGAAACTATGATGCTTTGCTGACTAAAAAAAGCAAACTATTATGTGGCATTGTTTTTTGCCCCTTTGTTTGTAGGGCTCCTATGATCTTTATGCAAGCCAGTGAATCATTAGAGAGACACTGTAAGTTTTCAAGCCTGCCAGTTCAACTGTGTGTTGTGCTAGCTGAGACCTTTGCTTGCCCAGTCAGCAAGAAATGCACGATTCCTTTTGTGAATGATGGCAAACGGTGATCGTACATTATTCACTTTTCTTGTGTGGTGCTGGTGTTGCCCCATACCCCCCCTCCCCAGGATAGACTTGTACTAACCAGGATGTATGCCAGCAATATGCCAGCAATATGCCAGAATGTCTGCATGTCATCCTCTTTGTGCTTTCGTTTCATTTGTTTTGTTGATCATGTTTGTTTTAGTTCTCACAGAGGCAGCCAAAAAAAGCATTGCCAATGGTGTTTATGGTCATGGTCATCAGTCGTCTGAGGGAGCCTGTATGTAAACTAAAGGCAATCTTCTGCTGTCAACTGGCTAATGTCAGGCTGGCACTGAGATTGTGGGTTCCTCTTGCATGTCCACCAAAATACTGAGGGACTGGTGTCGCTACAGATCGCGCTTAGCACCTGTTACATACGACACTCTTGGCTTTGAACTTAGTTAGCATGTGTGTTATGTGGTGTCTTGTGTTGCTAAAATTATGATCTTCAGTCAGTCCATTATTTAATGCTCTTCTTACATTTCACACCTGAAGGTCTGATGTTGTGGTCCTCTGCTTTTCCATCGCCAATCCCAACTCCCTACACCACGTCAAAACCATGTGGTCCATGGAAATCAAGCACTTCTGTCCACGTACTCCTGTCATCTTGGTCGGCTGCCAGCTGGACTTGCGCTACGCTGACCTGGAGGCTGTCAATCGAGCTAGGCGGCCATTATCAAGGTACTGATTTCAGAGTAACTCAAGGTGACTCAGGGTGCACTTGCTGACAAAAACGCATGCCATGAATGCATTGTAAGTCACTTTGCATAAAAGCAGCTGTCAAATGCATAAATGTAAAATGTATTATGCCCCCCTCCCCATCTGTGGTATGACATTAAAACAAAATTAAAGTTGATTTGTTTCTTACAGGCCTATTAAACCTGCAGATATTTTGCCTCCAGAGAGTGGACGAGAGGTCGCCAAAGAGCTCGGAATCCCATATTATGAGACAAGCGTGTTTGACCAGTTTGGCATCAAGGATATCTTTGATAATGCCATCCGAGCAGCCCTCATCTCCAGACGCCACCTGCAGTTCTGGAAGTCCCACTTGAGGAAGGTCCAGAAGCCACTGTTACAGGCACCATTTTTGCCCCCAAAAACCCCTCCACCATTCATCAAGATCCCAGAGTGCTCAGCCAAAAACCAGGATGGCCAAAGACAGCTTCTTGAGAACCCTCTGTGTGCTGATGTGATGTTTATCATACAAGAACACATCCACTTATTTGCTCATAGGATCTACCTGTCTACCTCATCCTCAAAATTCTTTGACCTATTTCAAATGGACTTCTCAGATGAGTCTCAGTGCTTGGTGTTAACTGAGCGTCATGGACGGGAACAGCTGATGCGCACCTTTAGCCTGGATACGGAAGAGGATGTGGCAGTTCTGCCCAACCTTTATCCTTGCTCACTCAGGACATCCAAGAGTGATGGTACCCTCAAGGTGATGAGTTTCAGTGGGATGCACCGACACACCAGGCTGTCCTTGGCCTCCTGGAGCAAGGCTTTTTACAGCATCCACAAAGAGGCCGTGGTCAACCCGGTTACGGGTTCATCAGCTCTCATGACTATCGTAAAGATGGATCATTCTATCCAGCATGGACCTTTCAGTGCTGTTATACGCTTCCTCTACACTGGCGAGTTGGATGAGAGGGAGAAAGACCTGATGAAGATCGCCCAGATTGCAGAGATGCTGGAGGTGTTTGACCTCAGGATGATGGTTGAGAACATCATGAACAATGAAGCCTTCATGAATCAAGAGATCACTAAGGCGTTTCATGTAAGAAAGGCCAACCGAATCAAAGAGTGTCTCGCCAAGAATAATTTCACAGGTACTGGCCAGTCCAGATGTGGGCTGATGATTTAGAAATTTGCACACAAAGATGATTATTACATCCATTTAACTGTTTATCTGTTAGCTTGCTGAAATGTGTTCATTCTTGTTGATAATGTTAAAAGCTAGGTGAAAGCTACACTAAAAATTGTCATGTTGATGTAGTTCAGCCAAAGCCAAGCTATTTTTTAAAATGTATTTGTCCACAGTGCCAGTTACTAACAAAAGTAGCTAATTATATGAGCGACTTTTGGAGGCAAATATCTTTTTTAATTTAATTATTTTTCGGATAATACAAACAATTTCATCAGATTTTTATTTTTCTGGCACAAAACAATGAGGGTAATTAGAGTGACAGCATTAAAGGAAAGCTTGTTTTATTGTGTCAGCTCGCTCAGCTGTAAAGCGACTGGTGTAATGTGACATTAAAACAGAAAGTATTTTACTACACAACACTCATAACTGGAAAAACCATTAAAAAAATGCAAAAAAGCTTATAAATAGCTGAACAATTGTCACACTACTAAACTAATTAAGTTTTAAGCATTAGCAACTAACACCAGCACTGCTGCAGTCTGATAAGAGAGGTGATATTAAAGGCTCGTCTCAAAGAGTCTTGGCTCATGGTGTCGCTGCACTGTCTGTGCAGATGTGGTGTTCAGGCTGGATGACGGGACGATTAACGCCCACAAACCTCTGCTGATCTCCAGTTGTGATTGGATGGCGGCATTATTCGGAGGCTCTTTCATGGAGAGCATAAACGACGAGGTGAGTGTGAAAACAGTGTGTAATGAGATCCAGTGCTGACAGGTTTATAGAAGAGCTTTATTTTGTCATTAAGCATCAGTGCAGAAAGTCTGTTAGTTTTCAGCCAGATGGTCCAAGGTCATTCTGCACATTTTCATCCTTTAAATATACAGCTAAAAACACATGCATACAGACAGAAACATGCACACACAATCAACAGACACACTTGATGGCCACAAGATCACATCAAATAACTCAGCTGATGGTATTTTATGATGATATAAATTAGTTTTCATTTTCATCAAGTTTGAAGATGTATCAGAAAATGAAACAAGCAGACTGTGATTGGTACTTGTCAATCATGCATTGGCGTGTCTGATTGGGTGGTTCTTTTTGACATAATACAAAATAAACCATCAAATATTGACTGAAAATACCAAAATAAAAATTATGCTTTCTGTCGGTTTTTATTCATACTTTACTGCACATTTATATTTTAGTTTTGACTCTTTATAAATGAAAATATTTTACACTTCTAAGGCTGCACTTGTTATAAAGTGGTTTACGTTAAGAATAACAACTATACAATATAGTCAGTATCATCTTAATATTTTTCTGTTTATATCCATTAAACATCCATGTTTAGCATTTGACAGCTAATGAGATTGAGAATTAAGATGAAGCATACAAACAGAAAACGGGCCTTTCTGCTGTGTGTCTTTCACCTGTACGCAGGTGTTTTAAAAGTTGTCTTTTATCTTTCACACACAGTCATTTCCTCTCTAACAGGTGGAGAAAGCAGGGATGACTTTCCTCCCTGAGGAGGAAAAGCAGACGTCATTCAGAGACTGATCTGTTTCCTCCATGGCTCATATTTGCACAAGAGACTCATGGTGGCCAGGCTTTTTATTTTACATTTCATGCCCATGTTACATTTGGAACAGCTTTATTTTCAGTCATATTGCCCATTGAAATCAGAGCTTCTTTTCCTGCTGTCTCAGACTGGCACACACATCACAGGCTGCTGAACTCGTCCTTCAGCAGTGTTATGTAATGGTTACGTAGCGGCGGGTGTCTGCGTGTCCTCAAATGTGCTTAGTAATGCTGGACTGATGTTGAGCTGCCCATTAGTTCTATAGAGATTAAAGACAGCAAGCCACGCCCCCAGAGGTCAGCTGACCAGAGAGTCTGCAATACTTCAGAGGAGTGACATTTACTCAGATAAATGTCTAAAAATTGACCATTTTTATCTTTGACTTTTTAGTTAGTGCTGTTTTTTTAGTTATTTTTAGTTTTTTAGTTATCTCTGAAATATAATTAGATCTTTTACAATAATAATGTACGCACATTCCTGTTTTCAAAGTGTTTACCTTTATCAGAAAGTCAAATGGGACACTATCTTTGAAGCTGGGATAAGAGAATTCCTTAACATCCAATTACACATCACCTTTAAAATAACAACACGTTTATGAGCTCTTCTGTGTCTGTGTGTGTTGTTACCAGGTTTCATTTCCCAACACCAGCAGGGTGTGTATGCAGGCTGTTCTGGAGTATCTCTACACCAATCAGCTGGCACCCATGTCAGATCTGGATCCAATGGAGCTAATCGCTCTGGCCAATAGACTGTGCCTTCCTCGACTTATCGCCCTGACAGGTGAGTCCTGCACCAACACTCGACAAAAGCGATCTTCAAGCACAGGGCAAAGTCGCATACCTGCTGCATCTAATGGGCCTTTTGCTCTTCAGTTCAGTGTTGCGTAGCAACAGGTGTTGTTAAGTCACTAAAGAAAAGAGAGCGTCTCTGCAGAGTTGTGTGTGCCACAAGCTTTGGTCTGTCCGGCAAACAAAGTGACGGCAGGCTGAAATATCTGTCACCTCAGTGTTTGCATAGCCTGTGCCACTCAGGATAACACATTTACTTGTGTGTGAACATATATACAGTCTGCAAGTAGAAAAACATGAATGTAGTCAATTTATTAAAATGTTTCATTTACATGACATGGCGATTAATTTATCAGATTGGTTAAAATGATCAATATTTGTTGAGACGGTCCCCCATATGAAAACACTGAATCATGTGAACAGTCACGTGTGTTTATCAGAGCAGTGGTTACTGCTGAACACTCAACATTTACTTCCTGCACATTAGATGGATACACTCGCATCTTATCAGAATGGATCAGAAGAGACATCTTGAAGAGATGCTTTTTGTCTGACAGATGTTTTCTGTCCTCAGAGCAATATGCTGTGAGTGACTTCATCAAAGCCTCTAAAGAAGGACAGGATATAGATGGAGAGGTACTAACCTATCTGGAGCTCGCTCAGGTAAATTCCCAGTAAAATTTTCATAAAACACTGTCAAACATTAATTGTGGTATTCACAGTAAGCTTGGAAACTTCAGTTGCCAGGAAAGTGTTGTAATTAAGTAATGAAATAACATACAATCTTTTACTGTATTTTACTGTAATTACACAAACAATGCTTCCTGTAAATATACAGTACAGTCCTGTGTCTCTAGTACAACTGGCCATGTTTTTCATGTGAAAATGTACAGTGGGTGTAAAACTGCAGTTACGTTACTGTTCTGCAAGTATATTTACCTGCCCACATTCATACCCACAAGCACTGGTATTCATTTTCCGTCTGTGTTTAATTTTCATGCTCAGTTGGACTTTACACACATACTCTATTGATCATACTGTAAATTGTACAGTGAACTTTTAAGATCTGACATGAGATCTGATCTGTTAATGTTTCTTATTTGCTGCTTGTATAATGCTGATTATTGGTCAGTTGTTCTGTTGTTTTGATGACAGTTTCATAATGCGAATCAGCTGGCTGCCTGGTGTCTGCATCACATCTGCACCCATTACAACAGGATCTGTGCCAACTACCGCAAAGACATCAAGTCCAAATCAACCGGTAAACACTGCTGCTGACTGATGAACTGCAGCCAGATGACAGTAACTGCATTAATAACTGCATTAATAACTGCATTAATAACTGCATTAATAACTGCATTAATAACTGCATTAATAACTGCATTAATAACTGCATTAATAACTGCATGATAACAATGCTAATGTGTCTTTGCTTCATTACTGCAGTGCATCTTCACAATTTAACTTCAACACTCTGCATGTGTGTGTCTGCGTGTGTGTGTAGAGAACCAGCAGTACTTTGAGAAGTTCCGCTGGCCACCGGTCTGGTATCTGAAGGAGGAAGATCATTATCAGAGGGTGAAGAAGGAGAGAGAGAGGGAGGATGTTGTCTTAAATAAACATCACTCACGACGCCGCTGGTGTTTCTGGAGCACATCTCCCGCTGTGGCTTGAGATTAACAGTCTTTTTCTTTCTTTCTTTCTTTCTTTCTTTCTTTCTTTCTTTCTTTCTGTCTGTCTGTCTGTCTGTCTGTCTGTCTGTCTTTCTTTTACAAAAATAGCATTGTCCAATCAGTTTGAAGCACAATCTCAGTGTCCAATCAATACTGGTCATTAAATCATATGCAGTTCTCCTCTGAAGCGCTGGAGATGATGTAATACACCTAATAATAATTACTTTTATTTTTTAGTGTCACAGCATGTTTAATGTGTCCCAAACCAGCTATTCTACAACAAAATCAAAACTGTATCTAGAGTTTGTCCCTAACCAACAGGCACCTGATGAGCCACCTCACGTTCTGTTGTGGCCATTAGCTCACTGTGTTAGTAGACATACAATCTTTACCAGTAAAAGGAGTTTGGAGTCTATTTCTTATCCATATTTCTTCACTTAGGTGCTATATATATTTTTGTGTTAATATGCGTTTTTAAACTGTTAAATGATGTTAATCTAAGTGGACAATTTTTTATGTCACTAATTCTGAGCACATCACTAAAATCATTCAATTGTAAAATTGTGCATTCAGGCAAATTCTGGTCACCATCATAGGCCTGTGTTTGGACAAATGACCAACAGCAAACAGCCCTTGAGGTTTGTAGAGCTTGTTTGAGGTTGTAATCTAATGTAAAAGCTTATAACATCCACTGCTGCAGAATACCAACCCTATAGCAACATCAGGGACAGGAACATCAGAACTGGGTCATTCCTGTTATGTATGATATAATTTAAGGTTAAAAGTATTTCTATAAAATTTTACACCAAGAATATACTCAGGCACTAACAGTAAACCTCTTTATTTTTAGCTTGATTATTGACCGAATGGCAATGACATGATGGAAATCAATAAAGCTAAAGTTAGCCATGACTGTGAGCAACTGAGAGTCAAACAGGGTGGAATGTTCAAGAGTGAGACAAACCAACACAAAACACAGAATTCATCAGATGCTAATACTCAGTGACCGCTGTGCTGTTTTCACACCAAAAATGATGTCACTTCCTGGAGGATGATGTCACAAATGAACTGGCTTTCATTAGTTTAAGAGATAATATACATTTACATTTATGCATTTGGCAGACGCTTTTATCCAAAACGACTTACAGTGCATTGAAGTTACATTTTCTTAGTACATGTACTCCCTGGGAATCGAACCCACAACCTCTTGCGCTAGGTTGTGGGTTCGCACAACCTATATAAAGCAATAACTGTACAGAAAGTGATATTAAAAAAGTGACAAAGAAAACAACTGTAAAGGAACTCTCCAGTCAAAGTTGTCACTAGATTGTCAAAGATTCACTAAATTGTGTTATGATGAAAGAAAGATTTCCATCTATTTTTACAGATTCTGAGTTTAAGATAATGTTTATTTCACATGCATAGCAGGAATGACTTGACTCTGTCTAAATGGATCCAAGATCCAACAGATTTTACAGGAATAAATAACCGTAGTGCACCTGTCACTCTAGCAAAGTTCAGTTTTCACTGTAGTTCTCTATAGACTCTTCCCTGTGTTGTAGCATAGTGTTAACAGACAAACACATTCACTTATTATTAGAAGGGCTTAGCACCATGGCTTAGTTCAGGGCAAACCTGAACTAACAGTTACAAAAAAGTGTAACCGGTACTCCTGTGGTACAGAGAGTATAAGACATGTAACACATTAGCTCCATCACTGTATGTACTGTAGTGAACTGTAACTTTATTTGCACATGAAGGATTGTCAGTCATGAGAGAGCTGATGATTTCTTTAGCTTTGTGCTGTAATGAACATGTATGTAGATGTTTCATGGTAGGATTAAGAATGTATGGTCCTAAATGAGACCAGATGAATGGTTCATTGCCTGTTAATAAAGGAGGAATGTTCATACTTGAAAACTAGTGTTTGGCCATTAGTAGTGTAGATCATCTTTAGTTTACCAAAGCAATATGTAGATGATCACAGATCTCATGATTGTTCTGTTCAGTGCTTTTGACGAAATTGTTGGTAACTGTCGTTAGCTGCTAAAACCCAAATGGCTGGTTCATGTGGGTCTCGCTGTCTGCCTTTATCTTCATTATCTTTCATGTTGTTTGTTTGTTTATGTATTTCATTCATTTATTTTTTATAAATGGAAGCTTATTGAATAAATTATTGATTTGACTTTGTATTGTGCTATATCCAGCTCACCCACTAATATCACACTGTTAATAGATTACTAATCTTAATACAGATTTATAATGGGACTGAGGTGTCTGTTTTAACCTAAAACAATGATGTTGAATGTTTATGCTAAGTTTGTTTTTACCTCACATCTGCATATGTAGATCAACTCTAATTACAGGCACCTTGAGAAACGAGGTTATATGCATTTCTCATTCATATTTAATAACAAATTATTATGCAGAAGTAATATTACATAAAGCTCCAGAGTAGCTTTACTAATTGTTCAGAAAAACTATGACATCCTTGTGTCTGTTTGTGTGGCTGTTTAATCTCAACCTAATCCTCAGCAACACACACACAGCCGTCACAGTGAGATCTCTCCAGAGCCTGACCTCAGATCTGATTATATAACTTGACTTGTACACAGTGGAATGTATGAACATTTTCTGTGTGAGTTCAGCTAATGCTGTCGCCTGACAGAGGCAGGACCTGCTGCTGAGAGAGTTTCCACAGAGGGCTTGAGTCCAGGTCCCAGGAGATGCTCACAGGTAGAAGTCATGACAGACATTGACACGCTGCAGAGAGATTAAAAGCTTTGCAAGGTCACACATTACAGATGTTGACTAGATAAACTCTGCTGCTAAACACAAATGATTATAAGATGAAGATGAGCAGAAAAATTCAGAAAAATATCCGCTGAGGAACATTTTTCTGTTCTCACCAACTGTTACATACAGAAATATTTCAAAATGAACAAGCAGGGTATAAATATGAACCTACTATCTAATCTCTCCAGTGATTGGTCGTGTATTTACACACTACAGCACCTTATGAAAAGTTCTATATATTTTAGCACCAATTATCCGGTCTTGAAAAGTGACACACATTGATTTGTAAATTGGCAGTTCTTGTTAATTGTCAGTTTTTGTTAATCAGGACCCCATCAAAATATAAATAAGACATGTCTAAGTTTATAAGAACTTAAATTGACATTCTAAACCAAACCACATCTCAAAATCCTTTAAACAGTGTTTTCTTACTAATTTTATCATAATCATTTTACATGTAGTTAAAAAAAGTCACAATAACGGGATCCTTTAAAAATGACAATCATTAAAACAATGTCCATGTCTGTTTGTAGTTGTAAACAGTCAAAAAGTTTGTTGTATTAAAAAAATTCCAAATCCACACTGGCTTTTTAAACAGTGGCCCAATCACAAACTGCTTGAAATGCAAAAATTCACTTTATTTTATTTGATCCTCATTTTCATCATCGGTATTTGGTTGTCTAAAGCAAATCTCGACCTGCAGACCGTCATTAAAGTGAACAGGATGATGTTGTGGAGGTGAACAGTGAGGTCAGAATATTTGGTTACTGTCACTGTAGGACAATCA